>JAOYSI010005066.1:0-13809 GCA_025775065.1 Hiodon alosoides
CGTCACTCCACAGAACATGTTTCCACTGCTCCAGAGTCCAGTGGCGGCGTGCTTTACACCACTCCATCTGACGCTTGACATTGTGCTTGGTGATGTAAGGCTTGCAAACAGCTTATCGACCTTGGAAACCCATGCCATGAAGCTCCCGGCACACAGTTTTTGTGCTGATGTTAATGCCAGAGGATGTTTGGAATTCTGCAGTTATTGAGTCAGCAGAGTGTTGGCGACTTTTACGCACTCGGCGACCCCGCTCTGTAACTTTACATGGTCTGCCACTTTGTGGCTGAGTTTCACAAACTGACTTTTTTCGATGGTGGCATCCTATTACACTACCACACTCAAATTCAGTGAGCTCTTTAGAACGACCCATTCTATCACAAATGTTTGTGAAGGCAGACTGCATGGCTAGGTGCTTGATTTTATTCACTTGGGGCAATGGGACTGAATGAAACACCTGAATTCAATGATTAAGAGGTGTGGCCCAATACTTTTGTCCATATAGTGTATGTCATGAGGGCTGATTTAATTTGGGTGAAGTTAATTATGGTTACTGATGTTGGCTTCAGTGCTACTTGCCATACCACTACTACAATCAGAGCATATAGATAACACTCATGTTGAAATGGATGCCCAGTTCTGACCCTGGGTTTCTTTCAGCATTTCATGCCATTAATACTGCTGCCAGAAGAGCATATGGCGAGCTAATACTGATGTTAAATCCTTAGAAAGAAAAAATGCTGTATTTAGAAGTTTACATAATGGTTAATCTGCTCTCATAATAATATCATCATGCTCCCTCAACAATTGCTCAACAATTCTACCTAGAGAATACATTATGGCTCTAAGTTACTAAGGCGTTGCACAAGCCAGCTAGCTAGATATGCGTACACAAGGGACATGCTAATTAATTGCTGAACACCTAAGTACATATAATTTTGCTGATGAGATTAGATATCTGCGTAATGTTAGCAAAAATTTTGTAGGCAGCCAACTTTGTTGATGTTAATGTGGATACAGCAGCATACAGCGCAAGCCTCTATTGTTATTTGTAGAGATGCTGGTTGGGTGGCGGGCAACAGTAGTTAGTGACTGAAGTCGCAGCAGCTTCTGTAGTGGGGTCCAGGAGATCAAAAATAACCTTTTTGGTTTCATGTCTGAGTTGACAGAGAGGTGTAGAATTAAGCAGGTCCCAAAATGACATTCCAGTAAAGGTTCTTTCCTAAATACTTTCTTTACGCTTACAATTTGGATACTTCAGTGCTGTACTCCATGTACTCCTTTTTAGTTTCCATGACAACCTCTGTTGCAATGGAGGAAAATAACATAAAGTGAGAGTAAAGAAACAATTGAGAACTTCTGAGACTCAGGTAGGTACTGTATTGGATTGTACAGATAATCTCCTTTATGCCTTTAAATTGCTGTGATGGTTTGGAAACAGATGCAAATGAATGCTATTAGCCTTAGCTAAATTTAGTCAAATTATCTATTTAGACAAGTGCAGCTACCACACAGACTTTCGAGGCACAGCAAAGAGACTTAGTCAAAGTCCAATCTAAAATGTTCTAAGTAATAATAAAAAAACATCCATCCTTTAAAGTAGCTATTTGGGGAAGCTCCAAAGCTTTAAAAATGTATCATTCTTTCCTCACTTTGCTCCTAAGATATCTTGCCAACTAACGATATACGTAACTGAAAATCAGTGGTCTAAAAGCTTGAAATAGCCATAAAATATTTTTAAAAGTAGCCTAGCTATTTAGTAGAAACGAGAAGTAAGCTAGACATGTTAGTTTATTTTTCAGTTACCACTATTGTAAAAACAAAGCCTGAACGTCAACTGTAGAGCAGTGATTAAAAAGCATAAGGTCATTATTTTAATGAATTATTCGTAAACGTGGTGGAAGAGCTGTGTCACGTGGTGCCAGGCACCAGAGCAGGGATGATCCCAAGCGCAGCTCCCCACGTGGACAGAGTCCCGGCCAGACACAGCTTTCGAGGCACAGCAAGGGACTTACTCGAACTTTAAACAAAATATGAACTTTAATAATTACATGGAACTAGGTACACAAAACAAGAACAAACCAAAGACTCACACCGACAAAACCTCTGTGACAGAATTATAAAGACAACAGAAACCAAGTTAGAGGTGCAGGGCGAATCAAAACAAAGAATGAACGAAACAGTACACATGAGGAATGGAATGTTGATTGAATAATTAGGTGATTGAAAAACGTGACAGAATAACACAAGTGGTGAAGGTGAACCATGAAATTACACCCTTCCACGATCGGCCTCAGCCGAAACGCTGGGGGAGCCCAGAGGCGGAAGACTTGGGTCGTTCGGGGCTCTGGGTTGCTCGGGGACGCTGAGCCGGGAGACTTGGGGCGCTGAGCTGGGGGGACTCTCGCGCAGAGCGAGGCTTGGTCAAGGCTGGGGCCGGAGACTCAGGGGAGCTGCTGGGTTCTTCGTTAGGGGAGTCCTTCTGTCACGTGGTGCCAGGCACCAGAGGAGGGATGAACCCAAGTGCAGCCCCCCATGTGGACCCAGCCAGACACAGCTTTCAAGGAACTTACTCAAACTTACTCAAACTTACTCGGTCATGAAAGTCTAAACTAATTCAGTGGGTGTGTGGGAGAATTTTTTTTTTTTATTTAACCTGAGCTCCACTCTTCCAAATGTATGTATCCTTCTGGCATATTCAGAACAAAAACTATTTTAAAATATTTTTACTTAAATTGGCTTAAACAAATAACATTTGTTGCATTGCATTTATTGCGTTTTTTTATATAAATAATTGCATTTTACAAATATTTTTGTTAATCATATCCATACCTTACAAGTTTTGTTTCGTACAAAGGCGTACTTTTTTTTTCTACAATAAATCTAGAATCATAATTATTTATTTTCTGGATGCTGATGGTTTCATGGATACGAAAGGATGAATAACCTGCAGAAATGCAATGAAAATATAACTGCAGACCAGGATTGGCCCAGGATACATCAGGATTGCCGGGTAGGTATCGGCAGGGTTTTGCTCTGCAAGTCGCTAACCAGGGACTTCTGTAGGCTTCCTGAATGCCTGCAAGTTAGCTTTGCCTTCAGGGGAGATGTGGCTCTCCTCCAATCTGGTCTGAAATTTCTGATGGGCTGCTTGGACTGGAGTGTGGAAAAATAATGGATGGTGGAGCCAATTGGATCATAGGTGATCCTCACCCTCTCTGTGTGTGTAACTGTACTAAACAACCAGTCCATTAACCCCCAAAATGTATCAGATGTATCAAATTACCTTAAAAACGCAAATAACTGACAGGGTACCCAAGTGAATGAACAATAGACTTCTGGCATTGAAAGAACACATACATTCAGCCAAACATTCTTTGCTGGAACACACCCAAATAAGTACAATCAAACACAAGGACTGTTATATCCGACTGTTTTATCCTCAAACTCGGAAAACCTGAATATGCATTTGTTCAGAGAATGTGAAGAATAGCAGTGGATTTGCCTGTCAAAGTGTTATCATCTAGCATCCCTTGGAGAAAATCTTGGGGTTGTTGATTTGTCTAGCATAACTGTGTGCACGTGCTATTCCCAGAACTGGTTTGTTTTATGCCACAACACTCCTCTCAGCACCTTCTCCACCTTGTTAAGTTCAGTGTAGTTCAGACACTGTTGATCAGTGTATTTTTGGAACCGGGTATAATTTTTTTCCATTACATTGAACACATTTATTATATTATGAAAAAAATGTAAAATAACACAAAAATATGAACTAATATCATATTATGAAGAGGTGATTAATAATTTAAATGTCTATTTTGGCATATTATTAAAGAGGTAAATAGATTATATACCTGGTAGAAATTCAACCCCTACATTAAAGTGTCCACCACCTTCATGAAAGTGTCTTTTTCACACACAAATATATGAATTTTGTTTTCCCATAAACACTTCACTGAGAATAGATGCTATACATTTTGATATTGCTTAACAAAATTTGACAAAAACCTATGTGTGAATGGACTTTTGTCTTTCCACTTGTCATACAAGATTCCCGAGAATTGCTAAGCTCTAATCAGTAAATATTGGTTCCACAAACTATTCAGCTGCTACAAGCTGGGTGGATATTTGTAAATTGCCAATTACTTTAACATATAAAATGTATGTAAATCTAAAATGTAATGTAATCTTAAATTTTGCCTTTGAAGAACATCTGGTGATTTTTAATTGTGGTGCTAATTTGGAACTGTGTTCTCCAGTGTTCTAGTAAGATGTAGTATTTCCAATTCATTGGCCAATTTTCATGTAATGTAGGCAGCTTGTGTTTCACACATGGTCCAGTTAAGAGAATCAGCACGAACATCAAAGGGACAAAATATCATGGTAATATATTGCTTAAGATTACCACTGACAGTTCAGTGATAATTTATCATTCATTTTTGAGTGATTAAAGGAATTTGTTGTTTTTTTTTCATTTGGTCATTTTCTGTTGATGACGTTTGTGTTGACATTAGGGAGGGTTGCTTTACGACAACGAGAGAAGGGGCTAAGAAAGGACTAAAACTGTTGATAAAGGGTTTGGCGCGTTTCACACTAAAGAGTTGCTTTGTACCTACAACACTATGGATACGAAACATGTTAAACAAATTACTTTTAAAATTAAGGTATAGTATTTTTTTGTAGTTCTGAGCACTGACATTCAGCTTTAAAGCACAGCAAAAAAATTTAAATGTCAATGTACAGTAATCTGACTTTGTACTGTACATGTACAGTGCCTCACATGCTTTCAATCATATAACTCTTAACAGCATGATTCAAAGTAGTACTTATTGCAAAATGCCCTGAACTCTATAATTCCTTTTGAAATGTGTTGTTCTCTTGAGGAGCTCTTCATATGCCCATAAAAGGTAAGAGAGCATGACATAAACCCAAAGCCATGCAATTGCATTCCGATGATGATGACTTCACGGTGCTGAGGTGACATCCAAGCGGATCGCCCCAAAGGGAAGGCTTGGATTCAGACCAGTGAGTATATTATCATAATTTTTGACAGGAGAACCACTGCATGCATATCAATCCTCTCCTTGGCAGATGTCAGGTATTTGCATCATTAGGCTTCCAATGTCCGTAGTCTTGTCCCAGAGCCACCTGCCAGGTACCACTCGTGATCACCATACAGAAAGATAACTAATATCTCCATGTGCGTCACAATCGCATCGCATACAGGGAACTACAGTCCTTCTTATTAACACAGAACAACACAGTTTGTACTGTAGCAGGAACTGGGGAAGGCAACAAAGACTTCAACATGGGTGTGAAATGATATGATGAAATCCAAAAAAGTTGCAAACAAGAAAAAAGTAAATAAACAAGAATAAGCCTCTCTGTCCTGGAGACTTCATTAAATGTATCTTTGTAGCCCCTGAATAATACTGGGGCTGCTTGGCAGCTTACCATGGCAAGCAAACAAACCACAAAAACGTCAGTCTTGTGGAATTCCAAAGCCCGTTCCATGCTTCCAAACCCAGGCCAGGTTCAGGTTCTCCAAACAAATATCAAGTCCTTCACCAACAGCTTTCCAAACAGTGTCAACTGTCTGCCACACCACTACTCCACACCTGGGATTCCTTTAATAGGAGATCTTTAATGCTAATACTCATCAGGTGTATTATCAGGAATTTGACAAAAGGCTAATATACATCCAGTGCAGGGAGCCATTTTGCCCTCACACGTCTCACCATTCAGTACACCACAGTGTGCTTGCACACTTATATATAAGTGAACACAATTTACAGTAGCTTACATCTTAAAATGTCGAAACAAAGAAAAAGCTAATTGTATTACGGTTGCTTGACATGCAAGCTGCTGTTAGTTATAAGTGTAATATAATCATAGTATTATATAGTATATAATAATAGTTATATGTGTAATATACTCACTTACATAATAGGAGCAATCTGGTTTTCAAAACAAGAGAAGAAAGTTAAAAATATAACTTTTGAAGTTTGGGTAATTTAAATGGTACTTTCAGTACAGGAAGCTGCATAACAAATGATCGATTTATCACAAAACAACTGAAATATCACTCAAGTGACTACACCCCGTCAATTAGTCCTGTTTACTACATAAAAATGTCATCAATGACGTTTCCAAGAATGCTTCCATTTGAATAATTAGATTAGCATTTTCACTTGGACCTAATGAGATGAGGGACACTAACATACTAATCCTCCTACCTTTCCTTTTGGGTTCAGTACTGTCATTAGTGAAACTCTATTTAGTGTCCCCTTAACCTCAATATTCCTGCTTTTACAAACATCAAGGCTTGTATTGTCAGATGGGTGGAATGAATACAGGGAATTTCAATTTTCAGCATCTTGTTTCGTTTTTTTCCTAAATGAGTAAGTAGGAAATAATATGTAGTGCGTTTAAACAAAATTGTGCCGCATAACAATATCAGACATTTACAAATATGATTGTACAATCAAGGAGAGAGGTTGCATATTGTGGCACAACCATGGTTAGGGGATCTGTGTCCTGCCCCTTTAAGACCAACCAGTTTGACATTCTGGGCCTGACTGCTTGTTGCCAACAGTTCTCAGTTGAGGAGCTGGTACAGCTGGAGGCTGCAGCGGCAGAATAAAAGGCTGCTGGATTGTTTAGACAGGGCCTGTACCTGAGGGGAAAGAATTGGAGGACTATTGGAGCTTTTTTGTGCCGAATTATGATTGTTAAAGATGTGTTTTGGGTTTTTGATCCTTTTCTGTTTAAGAACCTGGTTGTGCTTTGACCCTGTTTGTTCCAGAACCTGTTTTGGCAACTGATCTTTTCGCACATTTTTTGACCCTGGCTTTGTCTTGTCCCCTTTTGTAGCTCTGCACAATGTTTTCTTTTAATACTGTCTCCTATTGGTTATTTTTGCAATCCTGCGAGTAACTACCCAAGGCCCTGGGTGGTATTGTAATATGTTCTGTATCCCATTTCATTAAGTTAATAATTCATAAGAACATTTGCCAAAATAGGCATTTAAATTATTAATCAATGCTATGATTGACCTTCTGAGATTCCATTACTTTTCTCTGCAAATTAGTTTTTTTTCTCCAACTAAAATACATTTAAAACCAGGTCATGTGAACCAGAATGAACGACAGACATGACTGATTACTGTGAAAAAATATTCAAAGCAATTAAGGAAATTCGAGATTATATCTAGTTTCGATTGATCAAAGTGTGACCCCTAAACAGAGTCTGTGGCTTATTGTGGAGTCTCCCATTTAGTATGTATCTCTAATGAAGCAGTTAACCTCTTTAGTACACATAGATATGTACATTTATATAATATACTACATAAGTACTATATATCGGTGTATGTATTATATTCAACAATGGACTTTATGACAAGGGATGTTATTGTAAGTGACGCACTGTATATATACTTTAGAGAAGACAGCGTTTATTTCAACCTAACTCACACTCTCTCACTGGCAGCAGTCTGTGTTTTGCTAACATTGGAACAGTTATTACTGACCTTTTACTTAGTGGCTTAACTGGTTTTGAAAAGGAACGTACAAAGGCAATTAATAAAACTTTCCATTTAGTTTAACAGTTCAAAAATATCTGTTTTTTGAGGGTGGCATATATGGGGGCACATGGGTATTATTTCCAAGGAAAACTAAGTTTTTAGCTTTAATAGGTAAAATGCTATGTTAATGCAGATTGCGCCATTTTAAATGCATGTTTATGTAATATTTATTCATGCATGAGAAATGATTAATTATTTAAGACGTTAGAGATGGATACATTTCACATTTTCCCCTCAACTCCATTATTTTGTGATTGTTGCAGGGCCTGCAGATAGAGCACAGCCTAAAGTGCAATAATGACAATTTCCTAATAAGCAAGAACTGTTATTTTTTCAATCTTTCCTTTTCAATAGCATCTCTTAGAGTCAGAGTCAACATGTGCCTGAGGATTTTTATGTCCTTGACCTACGCAGAAACCTGCCAAATAAGCTATCCACTAAATTTAGCTCCAGTTTGTTATTGTTATTGCCCATCTCAAGCAATTATTTATTTCCATTTACTTAAGTTGTCTTAACACTCGACCTTTGTCCTAACAGATGATAAGCTCCTCAAGTTTTCAGATCTTGGATTGTGGTACAAAAAAGCCCTTGGGAAGATCTACCTCTGTGCGGTTCTGACTGTTGGCAAAGTAGTCCTGTATGAGTATCACTTGCTGACTTGGCTCCCCCCCCCACGCATTGTTCACGATGCTCTCAAGGGAGACAGAGTGATAGGAACCTGAGAAGCATCTTGGAAAACACTTAACTTAGAAACTCTTGCTTCTCAGCATTTTATCTTTTCCACTGAAAAATTTGCAGTCTGTTTACCTTACATGTCGTTATAAAAGCAATTCGTGATGAGAGGTCTGATGTTATCAGGGTGAGTATGTAATTAAGACATTTTTTTATGCTAGGACCAAAGCAAAACTATAACAACTCCCTAACCACATTTAATAAAATTGTATTTAATAGCTTTTCTTTATTATATTGAGTATACTTGATCTTTATCTCTTTATAAGTTTTTTATGGTTCTTAATGAATGTACTGTACCTTACCTGGCTAAATAAAATGATGATAATGATTATTTCTTCAACTCATAAAAAGAAAACGATATTAAATACAGTTATGTAGAGTGTAATTAGCAGGTTGGTTTGGTCCCAGCCTTAGTCTTCAGTTGGAAAGCAACTATTGATGCTATCTACTTCTATAACTCCCCACGACTTGTGCCCTGATTTTGTTAGATGTTTCTTAGCCTGAGGACAAAAGGATAATTACTTTGAACACTATTTCAAATGGGCAATTTATCGTTTAAGTGTGACTGCACACTATAGTTTTCAGTTTTTTGTGCTGTACACCCAGCAGTCGTTTTGATACAAAAACGGTGCAAAGTTGATATGCACGAGATCAGTCTCAACAGTATTCAAGTAGGTAATTATCAAGCTGCTCATCAAAAATCTCTTTCCCGACTCGAGTGTTTCACAGTTTCTAACCAACATCAAGATCTGTTTTAACTGTTTAGACAACAGTTGAAATGAAATGCCAAATTAAAAGGTTAAAATTCCATTGTGAATATAATCCATAATTTTTTTTTCCATTTACAAAGTTTACACCTGCAATATGCAAGTTTTTTTAAAGTATTTTGAAGAAACATCTCTGCTATTGTATTTGTTTCAGTGTTGAAAAGGCACAAAAGAATGGAAACTTGCACAAACAATCAAACAGGAAAATAAATCCATGATTTAAACTCTTATGTTTTATTATACATTTTATTAGAGATTCTGTTTGAGACCACGTGGAAAATGAGGTCATATTTCTGTTAAAAAGATTTATTGTCGGCATTTGGTGCGTAGGAATTCATAGCATTTTAAAGCAAGGTAACAATAAAATACTATAAAAAAATAACTATAAAATACATTTTAAAATTATGAAAACCTGGTGCCAATGTAATTCAGCGGAAAAAAAAAAGTGAATGTGGAAAAATACTTTTTATCTCACAGTGTTGATAACAAATACATTCTCCTGTCAGATGAAAGCTTTGTGCTGTCTCTGACATGAAAAATACCAGGATCTTGATTCACAAACTGCAACAGACAAATGAAGAACATACAGCAAAAGAACTGTAAAAATTCTGAAACACCAGGGCAAGAGAAAGGAAAATGTGTTCAACTGGCAAATACAAATCTTATCCAGAGCCACTTTAGCGTGGCACTTCACCAGAGGGTAAACACGGCCATTAATGCTGAAATCACACTAACAGTCTGAACAATTCATAGTCAACAAAAATATTAGTATAAAGTTTGTGGCCCATATATAGGTAAAATTTTTCATTTATTATTGTTTTTTTCATGTTGTCGGCCAGTAAACGGCCAGTAAACTGACTAATGCACTGTGGAGGTAAGTGCTGAAACACAGAAGGCTGTCTGGAGGGTGTTGACCAAATCTGTGTACAAACTGTGTACATGCTTGTAAGCCACTGGTTGCATAACTTTTGTGTAGTTTGTCAAAAAGGAGCCCATATACATCAAATAAATACCTTCCTAAAACAAGCCTAAATTACATTAAGATAAACATTTCTAATCTCACCTGAGTGAGACCATGGGGCAGCAGTCTAGCTCCGTAGGTAAGGCATTAGTCTTGGAGCCAGAAGGTTGCTGGTTAAAATATCCACCAGCAGGTTGCACCAATGGTAAATAGGGACTTACTTGAATTGCTCCAGTGTCTGTCAGTATAAGATGTGATATGGAAATTGCATTGGTTTGGGGGAACAGCTGAATTGTGAAATAATAATAATTGTTATTATGTTTGCAAGGAACTGTCAGTCGACCAGAGTTAATGATGATGGTTTTGAAACTTGAGTAGTAACTCTGCACTATTGTACACATCTGATGGAATGTGCCAGAGTCCCAGAAGCCATCTGGAAGGAATTGGAGGGTTGTGGAAACCTTGTGTTGCCTTATTTAATCTAGTTGATTCCTTATCAGGAAATCTGGATTCTTCAGAGTAATAAGTGTAAATTAGACATATGTGATGATGCTACCCAGCAAAAGAGAAGTGTGAGCACAAGTTAAAATCCACTAATAAATTATCTCCACCGCTAATACATGATTTACATTTTTGTTTTATGATTTCTTTGAACAGAATCTGCATTCTAATCTATAAATGCCCCTTCCAAAATGTTACTATTGGTCTGATTCAGTGTTTCCTTAGGGGCCCACTGTGTATGCAGGTTTTTGTCCAAACCTACGTCTTAATTAATTAAGTTTGACTGAATTGTTTATTGAATACTTTTTTTTAAAACAAAAAAACTAAATGTGTGTGCAAAAGGAAGCAAAAAGTATCTCTGATGATCTTTATTGTTTTTGTTCATTTGTATTTTAAAGCATACTCAAGTTAATTGTGAATATTTAGCTGTTCAATTAGCGACATTTTCCAAGGATGATGAGACTTAATCAGGAAAATCCTAATGAGAATGAGATTTAATCAGTTAAAGGACCAATCAGTCTTGTAATACTAATGATACCAATTCAAGGTCAACAAAAAATACATTCTTCACTGGAAAAGCAGAGATATCCATCAATAATTTTGTTCCGAACATTTCAGGGGGTCAACCATCTAAAGATGTCTAATTCAATGAGCTCAGTTGATCCTGAATGAAAAGAGCGTGGTTTGGACATAAACCAGAATGCTTAGGTTGCTGTCTAAGCTGAGTTTGCCAATTCTCCCCATGTTTTTTGGGTTTCCTTTAGGACTCTGGGTTCCCCCCACTGCTGAAAACCTTGCGAGTTAGGTGTATTGGCAACTGCAAAATTGACCCCGGTTTTGTGAACCTGACCCTGGGATGGACTGGTGCCCCATCCTGGGTTTTCCGTGCCTCGGGCCCCATGCCGGCTGGGTTAGGCTCTGTCTCCATTTGACCCACTCCACTTACCTGCTCAAGAATTTAATATTGGTAATAAACACCTACTCAGCTAATTCTGCATTAATCCATTTTTACAGACACATTAATATTATGAACCTCAGAAAACTTAAATAAATATTATGTGTTATGCTTTTTTAAATTACAGTAGTATTGTAGGAATCTTAATCTTCAAGAAATGAATGGTATGTTCTTTGTGTTGTCCTTTGTGGGTTGAATCAGTACATTTTAATGCCTTCCTGATGTTATGAACTTTCTTTGTGCAATTTCTCCCTCAGGGATCAATCTAGTTCTGCTACTACCACAACTACCACAACTACTACTAATACTAACTACTACTAATACAAGTAGTACTGCTATTTGCTGTTAGTCATGCTGGATAAGAGCATCTGGTGGATGAATACAATATAATAATAAAATAAATGGGTTTAAAACTAGTTTTTGAGTTTAATACTGACATTGGGGATGAGACCAAATCAAAACTTTGGCAACCCACTTTATATAACTGTAATATTTTCTTTTGTGAGTACAAGAAGTGAGATGCTTACAATATGAAGAAAACGCTATTAAATACAATGTTATTAAATTTGATTAGTGGGTTCTTTGATTTTCGATTTCGAGGACCTAACTTTACAAAAGGGCAAAGAATTAAATGCATTACATTACAAAGCTATAAAGCATGACTAACGGCAAAAACGCAACGCATGAAAATTTCATTAATCATATTCTTAAATCATGTTTGCAGCTTACATGAAATTTTATTATCTATAAAGGATCTACACAATAATAAAATACTCTCAAGCAACACATTTTGGTTGTTGCTACATCTTATTCATTGTCCAAAAGATTTTGCATTGACAATACAAGCAAGAATGCATACCTTGTGTAAGGTGTGAATTGTCTTCTAATCAGTACATCCTCATGTATATTTCTATTTGTTCAGAATACTTTTTTTTCAACTTTTTCCATTTACATTTTAGTTGCCTGGCAGAAGCTTTTATCCAAAGCAACTTACACAGTTTACAATTTCTACATTCATTCTCCACTCATATAGCTGGATATTTTACTGAAGCAATTCAGGTTAAGTACCTTGCTCAAGGGTACCAGCAGGGGTGGAACTTGGACTCAGGCACCATTCATATCATAATGATGTCTATATATGTATTCTACTATTCTATTTATAACAACTCCATAGTTTAACATAGTCTCCAGTGAATTGCCTTCTATGTGATAAATGTCTGACATTGAATCAAACGTTAAAACACTGGTTACAGGTAAATTAAAATAATCAAAAACTACTATTCAGGTCAGCATTAATGACGTTTGAATGAGGAGGTTTGAAAGTCCTTAGGAGTAATATTGTTTCAAGACAGACTGGGACCAAATCAAAACTATGAAATACAGTTTTATTAAATTGTTTTTGTTTAATAAAATTATTATGAATTATTAATCTATTAATTAGCCTCTGTCCAGGACACTGGCCCAAAATTTTTTTTTTCATTTCATGATTGGTGGGAAGGGACATTGACATACTCTGCATCTATCCAGGCTTATTCCCTAGTGTTTGCCAAAATTGTGAATGTAAACCCTTAGTCACACTTGTATTTATTATTAAGTCACTGATCTGTGCATAAATATAAAACATCACTATAATTTAGATACACAAATGTATCTGGTTTAATTGTGCAAAGATATAACAACAAACAATGGTTCACAAGTATGGATGGTTTAGAGTCTAATTTACATGCAAACCGATCCTCAGATCTCTCAATCACGGCGTCCCACAAGAATCTGTCTTCGGTCCAAGCATTGAGTCTGACCTATTCTTTGAGGCACATCTTAAAAAATAGGCTTCAAAAAGCATGCATTTAATACATCGAGGAATGTTTTGCTAGTTTAATTCCTTAGCCTAAGGCTACTCTAAATTCATTAGCTTGCACAAAATTCGGCAAAACAAAAAGAAATGCTTACGAAAAAGCAAATATGAGCATATCATTCCACTTTTCACATTAATCCATTGGCAACTTCTAAAATATCGGATTTGGAAGCACCACTCTTAACCCATAAATTAACGTTTATAATCGATTAATCAGTTATAGTTCCTGATTACTATACCCCATTTCTTTGCACACTAGGAGCTGGCCATCTGGATCCCCAAAATTAATAAAAAACAGAATTGGTGGGAGAGACTTAAGGTACACTGAGAGACTTTAGCTACAGAGCAACTAATTTGTTGAACCATCTACCAGAGTCTATGTGGGAATCTGACAGTGTGTCTAGATTTAAAGCATGTTTCTTTGACCTATTTGTTTATATATATATATATATATATATA
>JAOYSI010005067.1:0-13809 GCA_025775065.1 Hiodon alosoides
ATCAAGCTATCAAGGATCTAAGTGCTGTTTGGAACAGGTGGTGTGATTAAGCCTTTTTAACAGTTAAATTATTAGTCGTGATACTTTTTTTTGAAGTGAGTCCCAGCTTAATAAAAATATGGATTATATAATAATATTGTAAGTAGGCATATCCCTTTCTTACAGGGAACACAATGCACTCTTCAATATTTTTTTAACACCTATAGCCACCAATTGATTTTAGAAGAGGAGGATGAGAATGACCAGGAAGTTCAATCCAATAAGAGGGCAATAAAAGTAGTTTCTATTTCAGGCATCTGAGTCAGGTTTCAATGGGGTGGATGGGGGGTGGATGACATCACCCTGCTTCACTCTGTCTGCACTGGAAACGGAGAAGAGAGAGTGACAGGTTGAGAGGCGATGTGGGAGGACTAATCAAATTACAGGATGGCTCTGAGGGCCATGAAAGTCAATAGCAATTTGTATCAGTATTATTAAGAGTGCTAATAAATTTACTACATCTCAGCCTCGCAGGGTGGGAACTTTGGCAATAGTTTTATATTTTTCCGTTGGTGTGCTGAATCCATTGAGCTGGTTTGCCCCAAACTTGGAAAATATATAATGAAATAGAGAAAGGCAAATTACACTTTTTTATATATTACTTTGAGCTCCACTGTCATGTTTTGTATTTTAAATTTTTTGATTTAGACAGTTTGTGTTAATTTAGGTTTTTTTTATTTTTATCAGTGCCTTCTGTTCCGTTTTTTGATATATTATGGGTGACAGGGGACATTAGGCCTTGTGATTCTGCCGAAATCGAGGCACTTAAATGGGTTCACTCAGGACAATGATAATGGAGGAGATGGGAGTTAAACTAAAACCCAAAGAGGCGGGATCTTGTCAACATCCGACAGGATGCCGATTGGCCTCTTTACTGATTGAGATTTTTCCAACGTCGCGTGAGTGTGCCAGAGCAAAGGCCGCCGGCAGAGCTTACCACGCACATCTTATCTCTCCCGATCCTTCTCGGCGATCGAGTGAGCTTCTGATGGCCCGAGGAAGGGGCAAAGGAATGGCCGCTGGGCCATTTCCTGTGACAACAACAGAGAGGAGCTCTGTGAAGAACTGTTGTGTGTGTGCTTTATTTATGTCCTCGAATGCGCTTAAAACTTATCTTTTAAATTTATTTTTTGTTTATTGTTAGTCAACAGTAGACCTGCTAGCTTTGCTTTGTTCTGTCGGCTATCGTCCTGGACTTTGAGAAAGGGGAAAGATTTTGGTGGACCTGCTCATTCGGCAGAACGGGTCCAACAGAGTGGACTGTTTTTTTAAGGATTAGAGTTGTTTCTGTGCTGACGTATATAACTGCAAGTGCGCCTGCCAGCGCGGTGCAAAGGGGGAGGCTGACAGTACAAAGGGGATCCACCAGGGGGCGCTGCTAAAATAGGAAGAAAAAAAAACCTGTGGGATTAACAAATTTCGCTATTTTGAAGGTTACATTTAAACTAGCTTGTTATAGTGACATAAATTTTGTTAGATATACTAAAAGTAGGTTAGTATTTAAGATTTCAAGGTGATATAAGACCAAATGGACACCCTTTATTTTGAGATTTTGGATAAATGTAATTATTCAAATGTGTTGTTTTATATTAGAGCCTTTAATTAAAAAATAAACACATACAAGTCATCGAGCTGGTCATTACATGTCAACCTTTGTGTCCGTTTCAGGTTTCACAAAAAAACGTTTGCAAACTGGCAGGCGTTTCATTTACAATTCAGTCGGCACTGACAGCGGCACTGTCCCTACCCCTGCCATCTTGTTTCTGAGCATTTGAACCCTTTAAATGGCTGCAGGTCTTTGGCCCGATCAACTGTAAAATCGCAAATTGCAAAACGACAGAAATAAGGAAATCCGATTAGTCGCTTGATATGACGTTCAATTAGCAAACAGCTTTTTGTTTCCCCTGTAATTTAATCTTGAACATCAGTTTGGCAAGAGGCAATCCAATGCTTGTGATTGCTCAGGGCCTGAATGATCAAATACATGGCTTGAATAGTGACTGAGCAATGCAAACTTTTCTAAAAGGTTGTCATACTAAAACCCTCTAAAATACTTTTTTCACTCTCTGTGGCAGGTGTAGTCATCCCTAGTCCTTGAGTGCCATACAGCTGCATGTGTGATAGTTGGACTGCCTCTATGCCTCTCCAATCCCCCCTGGTTCCTCAGACACTGGACTCTGTGGTTTTTGGTGGCTAATCCTTCTCATTTTGTCTGCCTGGTAATCTGGGGGAAGCTCAGCACTGACCTGATTCTTGTGGTCCCAATCCGGGCTGGAGGCACTTTTCCGACCAACTCCCAGGATTAGGCCCCTGAGAGTGTGGACACATCTACCACAAAATGTCTTATTCATCTCCACAAAGCCCACCGTTTAATTACCGTTTTTATTTTTATATTTAAAAATGCACTGTGGAAACAGCAATTTCCGTATCATTTTCAATTAAACATTTCCTTGGGTGCTTCTAAGATTATCAGGGAAAAGGCTTACACTTTTTAATTTTTTTATAATGTTTTGATACAATACATTTTTTTCTTTATGTTGTTTTTGGGATATATCGATATGACCATCTGACAAATGTGAATTCGATTTTCTTACTACTGATTGGATGAGTGAGAGCATATGACACCAAGATGGAACTAAGATTTCCATGCAATTTTGATTCATAAGATGTCCTAACTCAGAGCTCTGAGATCAGATCTTTGAATTTGTTTCTGTTCTTATGCTCCTCAGGATTCCAATGGAAAGATTCTCAATCATGTGTTAGAGCCCAGGGAAAAAACTAATATTAACTCAGTCCAATAACCATGAGAGCATTGCAGAACCGGTGCTGAGAATCAGGATTCCACGTCATTCTCAGATACTGCCAGTAGTTCAGCGAAGGGCAATCGCTGAACACATGTAGCAGAAAAACAGATCAATACGTCACCTCAAATTTAAAGGGCAGCAGGCAGTTTGAACTTGGACTTCTGACCAAAAGGATGATTGTTCATAGCCCAGCAGAGAACGTTGTATCCCATCAGAAGCACTACCATGAGGGCCTCAGTTCTCCTCAGACATTTCCCCGCTGAATTCCTGAATCTGACCTAGAAATAAAGATTATGAATCTGGAGCTGGAAACTTTCACAGACTAAGTAGGCCCTGCCATATTTTCCCCACAGCTCGTTTTCATATTTCGCATATACTGATTAGAGTATGAAACTATGGAGGGTTTACTCTAATGACCCTTTTGATGACAAATGTTGAAATGTCTCAGCCATGCATATTTCTGTTATCCGCAGCCTACATAGATTTGGAGATCCAGCTGTCACTAGTAACACCAGGCAATGGCAATGTTGTGCATTCGGACTTAATTTGCCCCTTTGTTTTATTTCCTGTTTCTTTAATCAGTGTAAGAAAACCAGTCTTTGATTGCATTTATAATACACGTAAAATGAAAAAGTGCCAGTGAGTTGAAAGTGTGTCTTTATGTCTCCAGTCCTGTGATGGACTTCTCTGCTATCCTGGGTGTACCCTGCCTCCGCCCTGTATCTGCCAGGTAATGCTTCGGTGCCCAGCTACCCAAAATTAGATAAGCGGTTTTGGAAAATGACTGGGAAGTGGAATGGTGTAAGTATAGTAATTAGGCAAGAGTCCATTTGGAACGAAAAGGACACTGAAGTAGATTTTATATTTTTTTAAATACACAAAAGGCAGATCAGTGGATTAATCTATTCCCCTAACCCTTTAATTATACCTTTTCGTAGCGTCTTTTATCCAATTCTGTATGCACTGTATTTATTGCCGGGTAAAACATCCATTCATACTTCTGTGCAGGGGTCTTAGGATAAAGGATTTTTATTTGAAGAAAAAAAAGAGAGAAGATTCCCAACATATGGAATGACCCTTTAAAGAGCTTTGTCGAAGTAGCATGAAGCCATGTGTAAAGAGAGAGAACTCCTGATGCTTAGATAATAAGAGATGATAGAATTCTCCATTCTCACAGCCAGTAATGCTTTGATCATTGAATGTTGTTCTACATCGTAATGGTAAAACTATCTGGGGCTAAAACTATTTATGCAATTTATGCTTCTCTTCCATATTTATAAAGTTTTCTGCCCACCTCGTGTTCTGTAAATCATTATTGCAGCTCCTTTAGCGGTATGCATAACTTAACTGTAGTAAAATGGTGATAGTAAAACCATTAGTAATAAACATCAAAATAACATTATATGTTTAGTGTCTTAAGAAAACATTTACGGTTGTCTTGCGTTTTAATTTTTTTTAAGTTTAATATGTTAGAGCTATAATTCAGACACAGCATTCCTGTTTGAAATATTGTGCTTTTGTTACCCGTCTAAAATAAATATGTAGCTTCATAAAGCGTCACGTGCAATAATGCAAATAATTGTACAATTCAGAGGTGCGCGCTAGCTTAAAATATCGTTGTCAAGCGAATGTCCACAAGGATATTCGAGAACTATAATATCAAATACTGAAAAGGTTTTCTCTGAACCTCATGATCTGGACTGTTTCTAAGAACTAACATTAACCTGGATGTTATGGGACCTAATGTTTGCTGGAAGTTATGTCATTATTTACTCAAAGAGGTGCCAACTTTGAACAACTTGTCCTTACTTTATCTTTACGTAACGTGAGTTTGATCAACATCTGAGGATCTGTACGGTGTTATAAAGTAAAGAATAATTGTAGGGAAACCATTGTTCAACCATCCGATGTGTCCAGGAGGTGTCCCACTGGATTGATATCAACGATCCTTTTGAGGTAACGACTTTCCTTGTGTGCCTCAAGGTCTATGTTTTATTAGAATTGGCTCAACTTTGATGGCGACTAGTTCTTCTATCCGTTTAACCAGGATAACTTCCTGTTTCAGTAGCTACCGGATATTGTCACTTAGGGCCCTATTTTAGTGATCATAGCGTTGTATCTTCGTTAGTAGATCAGAATAATCTAAATGGTGCATGCTTCCCCTACTGGCTAAGAGTGGATGTGCTAGCTTGATTGATTCACACTGTTCTTTTTTTGTTTTTAAAATTTAAAATTTTTTAAAGTTTTAAATTTAAACACAATCGTTTAAAAAAAAAAGTGATTATCGATCAAAGCACTCAAATTAAAAGCTATGAATTTAAATGTTTCTTAAACAATATACAGTGAAATAATAATTAACGAATGGTTAACATAATTTATCAACTAGATGGATTTAAATTGCTTAAAATTCAATGTTAAGCTATAAATTACAAGCAATTTTTTTTTTTACATTCTTTAATACTTACGATTTTGTATTTTTAGTTGTAAATGTTATCATAAGATCCATTATTTTAATAATGTTATTTAGACTCCATACATCTCTAGTGACTTCTTTTGTTGTTATATCTGAAAAACCAACAGTAATTAGTACAGTATTCTCACAACAACAAACACATTTTTAAGATAATCCATAACAAACTATTCTGTTAAATAATATATTCTGTTTAATTTATATTTATATTCTGTAAAATATTACTTTAATATGTAAAATTATTTTTGGCACATTTGATTTTCTTTTTTTCAGTACCAAAAAGACTAATGAGTGACAATAGAGAAAAAACTTTTTACTTGAGATTCATTAAGATAAAATAAACATAAGATAAACCTAGACATGAACATCAATATTGAGGATATCCTCATTGCATTGATCCTCAATGAAGAGCATACAATTCTCAGAGGCACACTGAAACATTCTTGTATCCTGTCTCGAAAAATAAAACAAAAATATAGATGTCAGAAAGCCCCAAGTTTAATGTTAAGTTACCCTCTTCTTGACTTCCACCAAACCATCGTGAATCATATTATCGAAATATGATATGTTTCTAAACATCTAAAGCCACAGAGCTATCAACTCAGTATGATTTATTCAGTATGTGTCTACAACAATGCCCTTTTCCCGACTGCCTCTGGGGTCAGGGAATCATTTTCCTGTTTATGGCACTATGGTTTTCTGGTTTTTTTAAATCCCTCCGGAAAGTGCAATCTGTTCAGTGCTTTGTGACAAATTATGTTTGTAAAAATGCGCTATAACAAATTTGATTGATTAAACTGTGACTAATATGTATGATCATAAAAGATACACAATCTTAACATCAACTCTAACATCCATCTGATGCCTAAAACAGAATGAGGCAAGTTATTGCTACAGTTTTATTGCTAAGCCTGTAATTGTGAAGTTTACAAGTCGCCAATTTATTATGTAGGATTTGGAACTATTTAAAATGAAGGGCCTAGTGTGACATGTTACATAATGTGTTCAGCATTAATAGCACTTAGCACAAAGACAAGAAAACACACGGATCCGCTCATCCTCTGGTGGCGGTTTGACACAAACTGGGCCATCCGCCCTGCCACTCTCTGAAATTAGAAAATCAATGAAAGCAATCGAAAAATGTTTAGGTAATACTGAGAAAGTTTGTCACTTTATTTTGTCCTGCCCACAAGACCGACATAAAAATGTCAGTAAAAAAAGTTAACCCAGTTTAGGCATGGAAACTTTGGCTGAAATAGCATCAAGAGCCGTCTTGAACTCTTACCTGAATTCCATTTCTAACTTGGTCTCCTGGATTGGGATACCCTTTCAAACAGCAACAACAAGGTCGTGTGTAAAATACCAGTTGAAGTGTGTGATCTATGTGTGATTTTTATGAAGGCAGAATCAGCTAGATTAATCCCCAAATCAAACCACAGATTAAGCATCATGTATCACTCATATTTAGGACATAAGCTTGTTTGTAATGTATATTTCTTTCAACTAATGAATCAAATAACAGATCCTTTGAAAGCCAATTCCCTTAAAGCTGTCTTCTCTAGAAACACGTATTTGGTCAACACGTGGGTGTATTTGTGGCTTGACCAAAGTGTCACGACTGCTGCACTTCAGAAAAGGAAAGGCTATGGGGAATAGTAAGGAAAGCATCCAGGATTGTCGCACACTTTGGTTTGCGCTGGAAGAGAATTTCACATCTGCAGCCTCCAGAAGCTGCAGCCAGCCATGCATGAAACTGGTGCGAGATTAGTATGTATCCAATGTAGGCAGTATCTCTCCTGGGCATTGGAATAGCCAGATCACCTCCAATATATATCAAAACTAGCTGTCTGCCAATGCTTAAATATTAACTTAAAAGTGGCAATTATAAATCCACTGTGGTTCAGGCCAGAGTTGTATTACTCGAGTTTGAGTGTCAGACACAGACAAATATTTTTACTCAGTCTTAGCTTGTTCTTGTAACTCTCGACTCAGTCACGTTCCTGCCCGGGGGCACCCCAAACCAAAGTAATTTCCATTCCATTCCTGTCCAAAATACCAATATATAGTTTTATATACAGGTTTACATTTATCAAATAAGAGGAGGAAGCCAAAGTGTCATGGAAAAAAGAAAACGAAAGATGGCTGGTGATTGTGCCTCCCTTATTTTAAACCTCCCACAGGTTTAAAACACGTCTCTCTCTTCTCTGAAGGTGCGGTCATTCTACAAAAGCATTTCTGTTTGTGGAGCACCAGGACAAATTTATTTCAGTGGTTCTCAGTCCAGGCCCTACGGGGGCCTCCCTGTGCATGCTGGTCCCGACTAAATTAATTAAATGTGTCTAAAGGGTGCAGTTAATTGAAACTCTCACCCTTGTCTTAGACCCCCGGAAATGTCATTAATTAAATATCTAATTGATTCCAATTAAGTTGTAATTTGAGAACCTCCATGCATTATAAACTGGCTCATGTGGCAGAAGTGAAACCGGAACTAATTTAACGGCTCAGTCAAAACTAATGAATTGAAAGGTAGGGGAGGGACACTAACAAACAGCATATACTGGGGGTCCCCCAGGGCTGGGATCAGAAGACACTGATTTATTCAATGTCATTCTTGTGTATATACACAAAATGAGACTAGTCTTGCAAATCGTAGTCAGTGGAGGAGCCCCAGTGACACAAGGGAGCATGTCCACCCAAGAAACCCATCAACCGAAGGTTTGTGAATCCTCTCTGTCAGAACTAAGCGAGCAGCATACCGAGTTTCCCTGGTATTTACCCTGTCATGTGCACTGAGAGAAATGGTTGGTTTGTGGGCGTAACAGGATTTCCTTCTCAAACTGGCAACCGTTGCAAGTTGTATTTGTGTAAGGTCTAATAAAACTTAAAAACTTTAGTCTTACATAAATGGGAGATCAAGAAAATTGTCACCTTTGTAAAGAATAGAATTACATGACAAGATTGTACATAAACAAGCCACTCATATAAATATTAGGAAATTGTGAGAAATTGTGAAGCTTATCTGGATAGACGTTAAGACGGTATGCCCTGTATGGTATTTGTTTAGAAACTTTTCATTTCATTACTTATCTGTTTCGAAAGTTGATGTTTTAATGTCTAAGGGAAAAAAGTAGGTAAAAGGTAAGACTGCACACTAATGAACCCTGTACTCAGGAAGTAGGCAGAGATTGCGATAACTCAAATTTAATCTACAGACCAACACTTTTGTAATTCATTTATATGTTGAGGTTTTGAGTTGATTCAAACCAAATTCAATCTAAAGCACATTGGTATATTAGTCATTACAATATAGCATATTGTTGCAATATATTACAATAAACATTACAATTACAATATATATCAGTCCATTATTGTTTCTATTTGATTTCATTGTTGTCGTACAGTCGCCTATAATTGCCCACAGTTCCATTGCGTCAGGTCTAACTGCTTCCTGCAATAAATGTAATTATTATGTAATTGAATGAAATTATTTTATACATATAAAAAGAAAACAACAAAAAAAACTCTTTGGAAATTGGAATGCAAATGCATAATAAAGGCACAATCCTGGTGGTCAATTAAATCGCCTCAGATGAGGAGATCATCCATCAGAATGTAGCAGCTATGCCGGCCATTAGAGATGGGTGGTATTAACAACGTGTAAAGATGAACAAATTATAACTGCTGATTATGATGGTACAAGTGTCGACACTATATTACGGGCGCAGTCTCCCCGATGGAGTCATTACTCATCAGATCATTCCCCAGCATTGGGTCGGGCAAGAAAAATAACTGGACTCGTTTAGATAATTGCTCTAAAATTCATCAAAATTCATTGAATTTATTGGTTATTTCCTTTAGAAGAAAAAAAAAAACAGATAGTAAAGATCCGGTGAGCCAGATGTTCAAATTTGATTAAGTAGGAGGGTAGAAAAAAAAAGGAACAGTATATAAATGGCATGATTGCGTTATTAAATCACGTTGGGATGTGCATGTCAAACATGGTCACTGAGCATGTGATTTATGACCCCGCCATCAATGCAAATGAGCCCTTGAATCACGTGGTGGGGGTGGAATGCACTTGATCTGGAGTAACCTACTGAGTGTAAAAGGGTCATTGTCTTGGATATCCAACAGGGTTTCATCAGCTTTGGCGCTGGAGAGACCCGTTACCCCAGACTGAAAGTTATTTACATTCACACCACATCCATACCAGGTTCACTTGGTTATACTCTCCTTTAGTTTAATGGTTGTGTTATAAAGATAAATTAAATTGCCTTTAAATTGCATTATTGAATTACAATGCTTAATTGTTTTTGTTAGCAGACTGCCTTATCTTTTGGGACATGCAGTTGTACACATCAGGGACGCAATAACACCAGTTTTTAGATAAAGGAAGAAGGGGAACAAGAATAAGTCCAAGACAGGGAAATTACAATGAAAACGAACAACGTTAAATGAAAGCCCGCTGCTCTAATGGATTCCCTGCAGTTGCCTCGCCCAAACAAATCAGCTACCTTAAATTCACCGCAATTTACCGGCAAAACACTCACAATCCCAGATAGCAAGGCCTCACGCTGAAATCCGACTAGCATTATAATGCGCTTGAACAATTCTCCGGAGCGTGCCGGGTCTAATGTGAGTCCATGCTGCTCGCGCATTTGATTTACTGAACGTTTAAAGGAGGCCACTCGGGACCGGGGATGGCTTTGCGGAGAAGCAGCAGCAGCAGCAGCAGCAGCACGCGTTTCGCCCCTACTGATCCCTCGCAGGGGTAATGCATCTCAGTGGCAATGACATAATGCTCCGAAAAAGGGTGGGTGATGTAATGCGTCTCTGGCCTGGAGACATGATGCGGACACAGACCAGACAGCTCTCCACTCATGTTTTCCCTGAATCGTTACCGAGGTTGCATCCCTGTTGGAACTATCTACTAAAAATCATATGTGAATATTTTATCAGCGCATTAAAACCGAGAATAAAGGGATGCAGTGGAGCCTGTCGCAGAAATACTAATAGTTTGCACCAAATAAACTTACTGGTAATCTCATATCTACGGGGTTCTCTCTGGTTTTTATGGTCTATTGTGTGTGTGTGCGTGACCCTGGAACCCCCCCACACACACACACACACATTTGAAGGGCATAAATAATTATGTTGTTAATAATGTTTAAGTCAAAGGAATGTCAGCCACTTAAAAGGAGCAGAATTCCCCTCGCTTTTACAGCATGACAGATTTTTTTCTTTGCTTGGCCTTAATCACAAGGGAAATTATTTATGATTACCTACACCCTAGAAACATATCTGATGGCATGTTACATAATTGCCTTATTTGTGAATTTGACATACAATAATAATACAGGTTTGCATCTGAAATGAATAAAAAATGCACTTGGGGGTAAGCTTTAACAAAAAGAATGAACATGACCAAAAAAACAAATAGCTTTCATTAATACGTATATATAAATGCCATTAAAATCCAGTTTGAAATTCTGTGTACTGATGAGTATCTGACATAAATTCCAAAAATAAAACTTGGTACCTCTAGTTTCCTGCAGTTGGACCTGCTCAATAACATCTGGGTGGTCATGTTTGACAACAATCATAGTGCCAAGATTCAAAAATGAACCTGCTATACTAAAATTAACCTGTTTTGGGTGCCCTTTGATTTTTAGAAAGCAATTTCTATTAATTTCTCCTAAAAGAGCCATCCCAAATTTAAAGCAAAGTTACTGCACTGATGAGCCCTGATCAGAGTCAAACATGTTGGCAGTTACTTGACTCTTAATATGAATGCTTGAAGAAACTGAAACGGCTCTTATTTATGTGAATTTCCGTACGGGATGGAAGTTCTGTAGATCCATTGTAAGGCGGCGAACAAGATCATTTTAGTATCATTAACTTGGCTATAGCTTTAGATTTCAACTTGCAGGCCGTATTTACACCGTTCTTGCAGTAATAATGATTCGTCTTTGTTTGTTTGATAGTTTTACATTTAAATTAATTGTCTGGTTCATCTGCACACCCAGAGAGAGAGATTAGGTTAACACATTTAACTTGCCGGTTTAAATGACAGGGTTTCCTTTATTTGCGGACTAGACGGAAAGACTAACAGCATTAACCCTCACCTTCTCCCTCCTCCTGGATAATCTCGACCCCCAACTTGCACACACGCACGCACGCAGCCATTGGATCTGTGAACACCTTCCCACAAATTAAATACTGCACCAGACCACAGTGCCGCAAGCTGGGTCCCTCATCTCCCGTGTACTCTTAAAAGTCAAAGGTTCACAAATAACTCGTAAAGGCTGGCGACTGTGATACTGTGTGAGAAAATTACCCATCGAGAATAGATAGCAAAACTGATGTAAATGGTGGAAAAAGTAGGCCTAGATCTCATCAGTATAAATGTTGAAAGGTCTGTTTTAAACGAGAATATATCATCTTATTGACGTCATCACTGTACATTGTTGTTTCATATTTTTAAAGTAAATGCTACAATGACATTTAAACTGCATTTCTAAAAACAAGTCCATTGTTTGTTGTGAAGCCTACTATTAACTACTACTATCATTATTGAGGCCTAATATCGTTCGTAAATAAGTCTGTAGAATGGAACCAAAGAAACTGCTCAACTTATTCAAAAGCATTTACATACAATATTTAAAAAGTACTCAATGTAGTCAATGTACTCAAATATACGCGAATAATAGATTGCATTAAAGGGTTGTTAAAACCGCTTCAGTACAAAAATAAATGCATGGCCTTGTATTTTATTGGTGGCCATCACCCGCAATGAAAAACCCTAGCCTTACATTTGAGCTGATGTGTTTTAAATGACGGCACATCAATCCGGTCATGACTAATCATCAAATCATCAATATGAAAAGAAGACAAGATGGAAGAATGACTTGGTAAGTCGCTCCACACCGTGCACACAAAAATAAAAATAAAATACGAACCTGGAGCCTCAATTTGTTATTGAACTCCCTGGTATCAGACAGTACTGATTGTTTTCTTTAACGATCAAAGTAAATAAGCCATTTTTCTCTCTTTAGCTTGTACGAGGACCCCGATGAAATGCAATAAAATAGGTATTATAACAGTCAGCCTTGGCTCTGTACTCCCTTCACGTCGAAGTTATATCAGCAAACCTGTGGAAAGAAATGCTGGCCTTTTGATGAAAGGTCAGTCTATCTGAATAGGGTTTAGAGGGAAGTGGGCTGCCACTGGCGTAATGTTTTGAGTCTGACGACGCCTCGACAAGAATCTTGGATGTTTCTTTGTTCTCCAGCTTTGCTTCTTTGTCTTTTATGTGCTCACAACCATCTTCCCCTCTTCATGCATGTGAATTCAGTACATCGCGGTACGAAGTTTCCAAAAGAAGTCCTTTGAAAGTGAAATATCAAAAGATAACAATCTCCTGGACGGTTTTTATCATTTGTTTGTTGAAACGGATGCTAATATTTCAGAAACCACTTCGAGGTTCCTAGCAATATCACGCTTCACGCATAGAGATGTTCAGCAGGAAACCTAATGCCTTGCATTAAAAGGGACATGAAAATTAAGACTGTAGACAGAAAGCTACGTCAAACTCAGAAGACATGAAAATCATTGAAATATGAATATGAACAAAATGTTCTCCTATTGCATCTGCCTTTACTTGTTCTTATTCTTAGTCTAAATGTAAGACTTTTATTTACAAAAAAATATGAACGGACTTCTAGGTCTTCTTAAAAGATTATTTTGCCATTTTTTTCATGTTAGGTTAGCAAACAGCATAGCATGCATGTACATACAAACATGCACTCGTTTCAATTGTGGCGAAATTTTAAAATTCCTTTAACAACCATTTGTGTAGACATCTGTGCTCAACATAATAATGGGACTGAGTAAACTGATATTTCTAGATTAGTTTCATGCACAAAAATGTAACTTTTAACATGTAAAAGTCAGAGGGTGCATATCTATCCCATGTCCTCAGCGTTCAGATTTTTCTTGGTGGTCTCGGCTGACTGAGCAGAAAAACAATATCTCCCCATGACCCTGGAATTAGGTTCAGTGAAGAAATAATCTAATAGTATATACCTTCATCTTTGGCCTCAATCCCAGGTCAGGACTATCTGCCAATACTAATGATTACTGTCCTGATTGATAATGCATTTTAGGAACTATGACTGCAGAAAAATGAAAACATCTTTGAGGTCATATTTCCGAGAAGGGCGCATGTCGTCTTAAAAATGCTTTCTTTAGGTGCACTGATGTAAAATCCATCATCCAAATCTACTGTCCAACACATATAATGTGTCAAAGACCCCAAAACATTTATCATCAGTTAGACTGCTGTCAGACACGTGATTCCTTTCTGCCACAAAATCAAAACTTGTCCACACAGATTAGTTTTGTTAGATTGTGTGTGTGTGTGTGTGTGTGTGTTTGTGTGTGTGTGTGTGTGTGTGTGTGTGTGTATGTGTGTGTGTGTGTGTGTGTGTGTGTGTG
>JAOYSI010005069.1:0-13807 GCA_025775065.1 Hiodon alosoides
ACACCCCACCCTTAACAACCCTCGCCCCCCCCCCCTAAATTTTGCCCCTGTCCCCCCGGCGCCCCCTTTTCTCGCGTGCCCCCGCCCCCCCCCCCCCCCCCCCCCGGGGGGGGGGGGGGGGGGTTTCGTCCTTCCTCTCCCCCATGCCGTGCAGGACAGCCTGAGGTCTGCAGGGAAAGTCCAGAAGGAGACGCAGTTCAGTGTGAAGGTAGAGGCATCGTCCACTGGAGCCCAGCAGGTCGGGGATGAGCAGGATGTCTCTCCCTCCAAGCTGTCCAAGGAGGAGCAGATCCAGAGCATGGATCGTGTGGATTGAGAAATTGCCACGGTGGAGCGCATGGAGAACAACTTGCGGCACAAAGCCAAGGAGAGCCGCACCAGCAAGTACTACGAGAGACAGTTCCCCGAGATCCGCAAACAGCGCAAGCAGCAGGAGCACTTCCAGAGGGTTGGACAGTGAGGCTCTGGTCTCTCAGCAACCATTGCCAGAAGTGAGCATGAGAAGGAAATCTTCAAGGCCGAAGAAGATAAATCTGAGAAATTAGAGAAAAAAGAGGATGAGGAGAAGGAGGAGAAAGATGAAAAGGAGGAAATGGTAATGAAGTGTATGTTCATGGGGAAAAGGAGGCGTTGGATCTGCGGAGGGACAAGGAGAATCTGGAGAGAAAGCTGCGGGAGGCCGGCCGCAAGGTATAGAGACAGGCTGGAAGAGGAAACCAGTTAGCCAAGGCGAAGGGCCGACCGCAGCAGCTGCACAAAGGCCAAGGAGGGTGAGGCCTCACGACTCGCCCGGGACCTTGAGAAGATGAAGGAAGAGATCAACTCTCACCTCATAAAAGTGAAATGGGCTCAAAACAAGCTGAGAAGTGAAACCGATGCTCACAAGGAAACGAGGAACAAACTGTGGGAAACAACGTCAAACCTGACCCAGGTCAGGAGGAGGCAGAGCAGATCCGCAAAAACTGCCAGGACATGATCAAGGCCTATCAGGAGTCGAAGGAGATCAAGTCAAACGAGTTGGATGCCAAGCTGCGTCAGACGAAGGTAGAGCTGGAGAGACAGAAGCAGGACAGGACTGAGCAGCAGGAGATACACCGTGCAACGCTTACAGAGCTCGAGGACCTCAAGAGAACCTTCAAAGAGGGGATGGATGAGTTATACACCCTGAGAACCAAGGTGAAATGTCTGGAGGATGAGAGACCGCGCACGGAGGACGAGCTGTCCAAGTATCAAGAGATCATAAACAGACAGAAGGCAGAGATCCAGGAGGCAGCAACCTCAAACTGAAGCCCCAGATTGGTTGGGAGCACAAACGTGTACGACACTGAACGCAGCAGGAAGCTGATATCAGAGATCCAGCACTTGCTCTCCCAGGAGTCCCTGCTGGACAAGCTGGAGACTGAGCTGCTCTCCTCCCAGTTTCCCACTGCGGCCACCAAGGGGGGCCCCTCGAACCGGTTGCTGTTGGACTAGGACTCCATGTTTCAGAAGTGTGTCCAGTATAAACACTTGCAGCAGAAGAAAACCATTCGAAGGTTGCAGGAGGAGAACCAGCGGCACCAGGAGCTCATCCTGGGGATCTGCTCTGAGAAGGACAACATGAGGAGAATAGAGATGGAGAGGCAGCACCTGACCACCATCAGAAAGCTGGAGGTCAGGGTGGAAGTGCTGACGAAGATGCTGCAGGCTACAAAGGAGAAGCTGGTCCAGCAGGACAGCGCGGCCCGGAATGCCGTTCAGCAGATGCAGCGGGACGTGTCACACCGCCTGGAGCAAGCCAACAGGAAGTGCGAGGAGGCTCACCAAGAAATGGAGGTTGCCAAAAAAGGGTTAGTGGAGCATGGACGCAACTGGTCGGCCATCGCCAAGATGGTGGGCACCAAAAGCGAGGCACAGTGCAAGAACTTCTACTTCAACTACAAGAGGCGGCACAACCTGGACATCCTGCTGCAACAGCCCAAACAGGACTCCCGACGTTTCAAGGACAGAACAGGATGTGTCTCAGAGCGAAAGTCTGGCCTCCTCGGCTTCAGTTGCTGACGACAATGATAATGAGGGCTCCAACTAAGAAGAAAACCCAGAGGACAGTGAAGGTGCGGAGAACAGCTCGGACACAGAGAGTGCCCCCTCCCCATCACAAGGAGACGCCAGCAAGTCCAGCGAGCAGCCAACCAGCCACGGCGGTGGTACCCCTGGGCAAGAAGCCCAGTCAGAGCAGGACGCTGACCCCAGGGGCCAGAGCCCCAAGGGCCATGAGCTGCCGTATGGAGAGCTGCACGTGAAAATGGAGAGTCCCTAGGGCGGGGAGCCGGCGGCCCAGGAGGAGAGACAGTGCAGACCAAGAGCGAGCCCCGGGACGTGGACATCAAGTCGCTGGGCAACTTCCAGGTGGAGCACTGCCCGGGCAAGGACCATGCGAATGCCGACGCCCTGTCGAGACGCGACGCCTGCCTGTAGGCAGTCCAGGGGGACCCCGGCCTGCATCTGGGGAGGGGGGTGTGTGGCAACCCTGGGGCGTCAGGAGAGCAGATGCAGCAGAAGCCGCACCCCCCTCAAGCTAGGGGGCAGGTCCTTAAGGGGCGGTACGTTCCCTCCCCAGCAATCGCTGGCACAGCTGAGACGCTGATTGGGGAGGAAAAAGAACAGAAGCCGACAGATACAAGGAGAAGACGTCGGCGCCGGGGGAAGCTATAGGCGAAAGTCAAACAAAGGTAGCAAGCGCCGGTAGCAGTAACAGTATGTTCTATTTTTCAGCTCCTGCCAGGAGACGGGTGAGCGAGACCCCGCAAATTCCCTCGAGCGAGGAATATGAGATTCCTTGATGAGGTTGCCTTATACCCCGAAACGGGAGGACTTTGTGTTGCGTTTTATGGCAGAAGTGTGCCGAATAAAAAATTGATAATGCAATTATTTACTGCACAAGAATGTGGATAATTTTACATTTTAGCACTTACTGAACCAACAGGAGAGCTAATGGTCTTCATAGGAGGGCCTCCAGCCACTTACTGACCCAACAGGAGAGCTAGTGGCCTTCATTGGAGGGCATGTGGGCACTTACAGAGCCAACAGGAGAGCTAATGGTCTTCACAGGAGGGCCTCCTGCCACTTACTGACCCAACAGGAGAGCTAGTGGCCTTCATTGGAGGGCATGTGGGCACTTGCAGAGCCAACAGGAGAGCTAATGGTCTTCACAGGAGGGCCTCCTGCCACTTACTGAACTAACAGGAGAGCCAGTGGGCTTAATCTTCACTGATGTTAGTTAAGACTAGAACTTTGTTCAACAAATAGACCAATCTAAACACTATTTTATTTAATTGAATGTTGGCATTTTAATTGAAAAAAAAAAGAGACACTCGCCAAGGTCATTTAAAGACATCTACCAGGATCTTTGCATTTATTTTAACAAAGGTTTTGACTTAAAAAAGAGCCCATGGGACACTATAAGAATGATGGTATGACTGTCAATACTTCATCCAATTATTTACAGTACATAGATTTTATTACACCAATTGTCTGCCTGTCAAAGATAGTAGGTCTGTCTCTCATACTGAAGTGTGTGTACCGTTGAAGGGAAAATATGCACCCTGGCCATTTTAAAGTGGATCCAGTTCCAAAGGGATCAAAAATAGACCCTTCGGGATGCCTATTTTTGTTTCCACGACCTTATGTAGAAATCTACTCCCAGGTTTGCAAATGTATCTAAAGCTGCTACAGAACAACATATTCACTTCCTTAGTTCCTGTTATATCAGAAACAGTCAAGGCATTATTGCAATGCCAAAAGGGACTTCTAATTCTAATTATTTATTGTTGATGATCAACTTTAATTAAAATGATTTGATGAATTTTAATGTATCAATGTGTATGAACACTTTCAAACGATTTCACAAAATCGTTGGGTTGTGGTCATAACCTTGTTTCCCTGAAATATAAATATTAATGGGGTTTCATTAATATTACTAATGGGCTTTCCCTAAGACCCCAGAAATATCTGAGCAGATATGCCAAATTCTGTGAGTGTGTAATGTTATGTGTCATGAATAGTATTAAAGCATGCAGAGTTAGATATTAATTCAGTTTTTTCTTCCAAGCCACTGCCGCACACACAGTGACAAAGATGGATGACTACTGTTGCAGGGAATCATGGTTAAGACACAATAATCCAAAGTTCAGAATCTGAATCAGAATCAGTATCTGAATCAGCTTTACTGGCCGTGTATGAGTACCCATACAAGTGATTCGTTGCTCTAAATGTACTTACACAGAACATTTGACTTTTTATGTAAAAAACAAACAAGACAAAACAAGATTTACAATGTAAATTTTAATTTTAAGTTAAAGTAGAATCAATAACAATAGTGCAATGGCGCAGAGTGCAAAGATGCTGGAATAAATAAATACATTTTAAATGTTGCTTCATATACTTTATATACATGAGGAAGGTGGATATGACGGGGTGAAATGCTTGGCCCAAGCTAAATGTTACCATACCTACAAAAAGTATGATCGAAGGCACTACCCTTCCCAGATCAATTAAGCTGAAACGATTGACCCCGAAGTTTCTGATGATATTTTTGGGAAATGTAGTTTATATTACCTTGTCGTTAATTCACACGCAACATGGGTAGTTTCAATAAAACTACATTACACATAAAAACCGGGCGTAACCAGGAAGTGTATGACGCTTAAGGACGTGTTCAAACAGCAGTTTTATCTGTTTAGACACCATTGGTATACTTTAGTTTAAAAATCATAATGTCAGCATTACTTTTAACATAACGTTCACTCATAGAAAAGTATTTAATTGCAAATGTGTGCAATAGTAAATATTAGCAATGAATACAATATTCGCAATCATTCTCGTATTTGTCGGGTGTTGCAGCAACGTTATATTTTTGGAGCTTTTAGTACGGTTAGTAACTTTATATTAATTCATATGGTTAAAATACAACCTTATTTGACTGTGTTTTTCCCATTCGTGATGTGATCAGTTTATCCGATTATGAAATGTGTTTATATCTTTTGAAAATGAATTCCTACTTTCCAGTTTACTCGACTCTTTAAAGTCAAAAAGTAAAATGCTTTATAAAGTCTGACCAGATCACAGTCCAATGTGAAGAAAAATAAATAAAAAATAAATCAACTGTTCTTTGATAGTATTTCGAGTTATTGAACACATTACTAAGTGCTACGTTACTGTGACGTGGTGTATGCAGCCTAAATCAAATCTATCTCGGTGAAGTTGTCTATGAGGAGTACCGGATTTAAACGATGTTATCTACATGAACTGCCCTTCCAGGGTGTATCCAGGATGCGGAAACATTGTCACTTTCGCGCAGTTTTCCTTCATTGCTGTTGAAGGCTTTATCTTTGAAACAAATTTCGGAAGGAAGAAACCATCCATTCCTATAAGGTACTGTAAGACCAATGCTCATACGTTGGACCATTAGTTTAGTAAATCTCAGGAATATAAGGAACTTGATTCTAACGCCAGAGTAATCCCATGCTTCTTAATTTCTATAGAAACTACTTCATCATGGTGACCATGTTTTTCACAGTCAGTGTGATCAATAACTACGCTCTCAACTTCAATATTGCCATGCCTCTGCACATGATCTTCCGTTCTGTAAGTTAAGTCTTGACTTCCTGTCACCCTTTGTTTATCATTGCCTCCCCTGTTGACTAATGTCATTTACATGTACATCTTATCTCAACAGGGCTCATTGATAGCTAATATGATCCTGGGTGTGATCATACTAAAGAAAAGGTATCATACAGCGCCTCAGTGAATCTGTGCAATACTTAAGAAAGAGTGAAGTGAAGTATTTAATGCCCTGGTTTGTTCCTGCAGGTACACAACCAGCAAATACCTCTCCATAGCTCTCATCTCCCTGGGAATCTTCATTTGCACAATCATGTCTGCAAAACAAGTGGTGAGCACACAGGCATCACAAAGAACCATAAACTGAGACTCCTGCTAAATTATTTGTCAAGCAGAGTTGAAAGGTTTTGTCCAAAAACTGGTTTGTTCTCTTGAAGAACAGTCCTTTGCATGGACTGTAGGCTGAAAAATGCCATAAAATTCTGTCAGTTTGACTGTCCAAAAACCAGTGTTGCACACACAGCTCCCTCACATTTCTTTTAGCAGTCATCAAGTCAGGAGTCCTCTGAGGAGCAGGGCTTTACTGCCTTCCTGCGCTGGCTTCTGGGTAAGAGTCAGCATTTACCTTGTGTGTGGGAATGAGTCCTTTGCACTATAAAAAGTCCCTTGTTTACATCACTACTTCTTGCTATTTTACCTTGCACTGCCCTATAGCCACAGATAGCTAGAAGTCGGATATACCATGATAGTTAATGTCACCTACCTAACAGCCTGTGAGACACTCACCGTGGCCTGTGGTTTGTTGTAGGTATTGCCATGTTGACCTTTGCCCTGCTCATGTCTGCAAGAATGGGCATCTTCCAGGAGACCCTTTACAAGCAGTATGGAAAGCACTCCAAAGAGGCCCTGTTCTACAACGTAAGAAACGTTCCCATGACGATTAAACTTTGCTAGGCTCAGTGACGGGGAGAAAACATCTCTCACAGGATGGTCAAACTGTGCTAGGCTTTGCTAGTGTCAGTTTAGCTTAGTTAATGGCCAAAGCTTCAGAAGCAGCTTTAGTTAATTGATGTTTCCAGGTAAAAGAAAGTAGATCTGCTTGTTTACATGCACATCTTGTGTAGAGTGATTTGTCAAAGATTTCCAGGTGCAGTTTTTAACAGTTGGTCAAAAGTAGGATGGTACACAGGTAACATGGGTCATGGTTCTTGTTCTTCCTGTCCCCAGCACTGTATGCCACTCCCTGGGTTCCTTCTGTTGGCCACAGACATCTACAGCCATGCTGTCCTCTTCAGCCAGAGCGGTGGGTTGGTCAGTCGTCACTACTGTCACAGATCCAAATGAGACAAGAGTAGTACAGTGATAATGGATGTTACTGGGTTTAATATTATAGCTCAGTTGCTTCAGGATGTTACTGGGTTTAATATTATAGCTCAGTTGCTTCAGGGTGTTACTGGGTTTAATTTTAAAGCTCAGTTGCTTCAGGATGTTACTGGGTTCAATATTATAGCTCAGTTGCTGCTGGCTTAGCTGCTTTTATACGTCTGTGTTTGTCTTTCAGCTCCGGTGGAGGTTCCAGGGCTCGGACAAACGGTGCCCGTGATGTGGTTGTATCTGCTGATTAATGTCATCACACAGTATCCTTTACAGGAAACCTGCAATCTCTTTGGTTTCTGTGACCACCTACATTATTCAGCTTACAATATTTATTACTTAAAAGGCTGCATTTGACGCTAATCCGAAAGACTATACATGGTATGGGGAGTTGGTAATACATTTGCAGAATATTCAGAATCAAAAGCACAAAACGGGTACTCGCGTTTGATATCTGTAAAAAGGTAACAAAGCATACATTTGGTGAGAGTAACTGAAGTCAAGGACATCCGGAGGATGCAATACTGTGATAGGTCTACAGTCCTCCCACATTGTTAATCTTAAACTGTCTAAATGACCCCCCTTGACTTGGCATGCTTCATTTATGATTTGACCGTTGTAGCTGCTAATGTTTTCGTGGTAATGGTTGAACCATTTGGAAAATTAACGTCACACAAACCGGCAAGACCTGAGAACCTTAGTTTAAAATCTTGTTGAGATGAAACCGAAAAACAACAATGAACAACAACAGAGCTCCTCACACTGTCCTGTTTTCACCCAAAAGGGTTCCTTGGTATCTCTGCTTTTGGTTGGAGGACGGGGGTTTCCCATCAGACTAAAGACCCAGTACTCTGGAGGCTCAGTTACTGATGACCCGTGATGACCTTTAACCCCTGCCCTTTTCCAGATACGTGTGCATCCGCGGTGTGTTCGTCCTGACGACGGAGTGCGCCTCGCTCACAGTGACACTCGTGGTGACATTGCGCAAGTTTGTCAGCCTCATCTTCTCCATCTTGTACTTCCAGAACCCGTTCACAGGCTGGCACTGGGTGGGAACGGCGTTGGTGTTTCTGGGTACTCTCCTGTACACGGAGGTGTGGAGCCTTCGGGACAAGGGGAAGAAGGTGGAGTGACTCGGGCGTACCCCGAAACCCTCACTTCAAGCCATCTGGCTCGCCGACAGTAGAGATCTGGTCACTTTCCTCCTTCTGTCCGTTTCCGGTCTTGTTGCTGTAGACTCGAGTAGTTGCCTCTCCGACGGCTGCCTCCCCTTACAGGAGTGGCCCCTTACGCCCCCTGAGATTAAGACTCCGGTACGGAACCGTCACTCCTAGCTGCATACTGTAGATAAACAGGTTATTTTAATATTTTTCTGTGGTTTCAGTACTTAGCTATATTTATTTAACAACTTATGAAATGAAAATGGTCTGATGTGTATTATCATCCTTCAACAACGTACTGTAATTCAGCTTTTGATTTACTAGTAATGTTAATGTAGCTAATGAGGAAGTGGGACTTCAAACTGTTTAAAGAAAATGACCACAGTACAGTATAGTGACATTCTAGTTTTTTAATTAGATTGATAACGTAGACACCTAAAAAAGTACTTTCTAATTATGTAGTTGTGAATTTGGGTTATTTGAGGTGAAAGTCTAGAACTTTGGTGTGTGTTTCTCTCAGGTCCCTGTTTCTGATCTGTTATGCAAAACCCTGTATTCATTCAGTTTGGTATCTTTTCCTTAGCCTATTTCAGGATCTCTACATCACCTGCTAATAACTGTAATTAAAGTGTAAATTAGTTAGTCACTGTAACTGTCAAAGTTTTGTATTTTCAGAGAACAAAGGCACACATTGTAGAGTGCTTTTATCCTGTTTTTACTGCTGCTTGTTCGGTTTTTTAAAATTGGATTTTAAAGTGTATACCGCACAGAAATTTCCACTCATTGGAGCAGAAAAGGTAAAAATAAAATCTTTGGTAGATCCTGAAGCAGAGCGCTAAATCTCCTGCACATGAATGTGAATTTATTATCTCCTGTGTGCGTGTTTGTGTGTGTGTGTGTGTTGTGAGCGACAGCCGTCTCACAAGGTTGGGCCCTGTGGTGCTGCCTGTGAGAGATTGAGAGGGGGGGTTTAAGGATATAATCTCTGCAACGTTGCAGGTTGTGGAAACAGCCGGACCATGATGATATTTTTTCAAACCTAGACATAACATTCTCAGATTTACACACTGGGTCCTAATTTCTGAATGAGAAATGTTCGTGCTAGTTGTAGATGTTAAAGTAGAGATTTCTGAAGGAGACAGTAATGTTATAAGGCATAATTCCTAATGAATCGATCAGAGAGTGCTGAAGTTATTATTACTCGGTTTGCTTTCTTAGTCTTTCCCACACCTCTACATAACGTTCTCTCAACTCTCCACGCCACCCTCTTGGTTGGGGCTGGGAAACTCCCTCAATGGCCCCTTTGTGGTCCTGCGTCCGGACGAGATGGTTGGGAGGACGGGTTTGGCGTTGGATCCCGGCCTCGCTGGCATACGACCTGCCTGAGGAGAAACCCAGTCCAGGGGAACGGGCCTCGCGTCCAGCCCAGTTCCGTCTGATGGAACCAGTGTTCCCTCGAGTGCTGTAAAGCACATGTCACATAAATGCAACTCATCCGCTTTTGGCTCTGTGGGACATAGCTTAAAGAGCTTCCAGGACCTCGGCTGATCATTGGTTACTGTAGTCAGGAGACTCTGACTGGCAGAGATGTCTGGGTGTTTTACCCTGTTTGTGGTCACCCAGAGGCTCCTCGTCCACTTTTGCCCCCATGTCCTCTGGCGAGAGTGCCCCAGACACTCCAGCTGAGGATCCCATGGTCAAGGCAGAGCAGGGGATGGACTCCTGGGAGCTGAGAGAGAGTGTGAGAGAGATTAAAAACTCCCAGCCCCCCAAAAAACTCAATCAGGCCCCACAAGCCTCTCCAGGTGCGCTCCAACCTAGAAAAACTGCCAGTTTTGTTAGGAGATGAGCAGCAGACAGCAGAACTAGCTGCCTGATATGTAGCAGCCTGTCACACCAGAGCATGAAAACCAGGCACTTGTTTGCACCCACTGTGAATAAAGAGCGGGAGGGAAAGGGGAGATAAGTTGTTCTAAAAAAAGGCTTTGTTGTTATGAAAGAAATACATTTAGTTTTTTGAAAGCAATTGAACTGTGAACATGAATAAAAAAACACTGAATTTGAAAGAGCGAAGCTGTTTTGTGTACATACATATACATATATATATATATACACACACACACTTGTTGGAAGTGTGATATTTGTCATGTATATTTGTATGCCTTTGGTATGTCAAAGACTAAAGCAAATAAGCTGTGAAAAAGAGATGAATTATTGCTCATTCTACAAAGATATTCTAAAATGGCCTGTATACATTTGTTGGTACCCCTTAGAAAAGATTATAAATAATTGGATTATAGTGATATTCCAAACTAATTCGTTTCTTTAATTAGTATCACACATGTCTCTAATCTTGGAATCAGTCATTCAGCCTATTTAAATGGAGGAAAGTAATCACTGTACTGTTTGGGATCATGGTGTGTGCCACACTGAACACTGGCAAAGGAGAGCAAAGGAGAGCAAAGGAGAGCAAAGGAGAGCAAAGGAGAGCGAGTCTGAGGAAAGAAAGAAAAAAATAAACAAGCATGGTAAAGGCTACAAGACAATCTCCAATCAGCTTGCTGTTCCTGTGACAACAGTTGCAAATATTAAGTTAAAGGTCTGTAGCACTGTAGCCAACCTCCCTGGGTGTGGCCCGCAAGAGGAAAATTGACCCCAGATTGAACAGAAGGATAGTGCGAATGGTAGAAAAAGAACCAAGAGTAACTTCCAAAGAGATGCAAGTTTAACTCCCAAGGTGCATCAGTTTCTGATCGCACCATCTGCTCTTTGAGTGAAACTAGCCTCCATTGAAGAAGACCCAGGAGGACTCCACTTTTGAAAGAAAAAAATAAAACGGACTGGGATTTGCTGAAATGCATATTGACAATCCTGTAGGAGCTTTGGCAAGTCACATTAGCTCTATGTTCACAGACGAAAAAAAGTGTTCAAAGAAAACATCATGCCTACAGTGAAACGCTGAGGAGGCTCGGTTATGTTTTGGGGCTACTTTGCTGCACCTGGCACAGGGTGCCTTGAATATGTGCAGGACACAATTAAATCTCAAGGCATTCTGGAGCGTCACGTACTGCCCAGTGTCAGAAAGCTGTCTGTCGCAGGTCACGGGTCCTCCAACAGGATAATGACCTGAAATGCATCTGAAAAATGGATAAGAACAAAACCACTGGAGCTGAAACTTGGGTCTGGAGAAGGCCCCCATCAAACCGGAGACAGTTGGAGCAGTTTGCGCAGGAAGAGTGGGTCAAACTACTGGGTAACAGGTGCAGGTTGTGCAACAAAGTATTAGGTTGAGGGTGCCATTTTTGTCAATCCCGTTTTTTTTGTTTTTTTTTAAATAATATTATGTTTAATAGAAATCAAAAGCAAAGTTTGATTCAATATGGAATAAACAATGGTGGATGCCAATTAGTTTTGTCAGTTTCAAGTTATTTCAGAGGAAATTGTGCATTCTTTGTGGAGGGGTCCCAACAAATTTGACCATGTCTGTAGACCAACAGGATTTCATTCAAATGCACATACTCATCTTATACTTGAACTCCAAATTTGCATGGAAAAGTATTGAGTCAGACCGACTGAAAAGTGATGATTAAGCGGCGACAATGGTAACGAGACCTTACCCGAAATGACTGCAGGCAGCCAGATCATATGAAAAGCTACGGTTGAATATGGCCTAAATTTCCTAACTTGGTAAAATTCCTATGCCTTTTGGTCAATATTTTTTGGAATGGGTTTGATTTTGTTTAATTTTTTTTGCTAATCGGACAACAAACGGCACCATATTGCCAGCTTTTCCCATAGCATGACCCATATATCTATGGGTAATGTCTTAACTACAAACCCGTTGACTTGGGGATCACATAACGTGTTCATTACACAAACTCCACATTTAAACCACTAAATGTTTCTCCTTTCCGATTCCACTCAAGCTTGAAACATGGCTGTAGCACTATGTGTACAAAACATCCAAGTTAATAATCCCATAGCTGTATATAAACTTATTGTAATGTCCAGTGCCAGAGCACTCCTTTTCCCATTTTAATTTATCGAGAGGCACTAATATGACTTAGAAAACGCAGTTTATGTTTTGGTTAACCACTGACAAGTCAAGAAAAATGTCAAACACCACCACCCATGATCAATTACTTTTCTCCAAGGCTCCCAAGAAAAAAAGATGCAGCCATATCTGAAACCATAGCTTGAAAGCTATATTTACAAAGGCAAAATCGAAGTAGGCATTGTACTTAATACTTGCAAAGTAAGATTCAATTTATGAATTAAGCCTACTGGCAAGCAGAAATCCCGAGAGAGAAAAACATCAACAATGAATTGGTGTCAATAACCTTGGTTTAAAAAAAAATTGCGTAAAATTATACATATAAAATAACAAACCCATTCCAAAAAATACTGACCAAAAGGTATATGAATTCAGGAAATGTAGGCTACATTCAATTGTAGCTTTTCATGGGACCTGGCAGCCTGCATTCATTTAGGTGATTTCTGTGTGTTAAGGTCTTGTTCCCACTGGCATATCATTGCCTCCTCTTAAACGTCACTTTTTATCCATCCTGACTTGATAATTTTCAAGCTAATTTGGCGTTGTCGAATATCGGGTGAAGATGTGTTTTTAGAGTGAGATTACACTAAATATACCCAAGAAAAGTGGTACCATAAAACACCCAATATACTCCTGAGGGTTTTGCAATGAATTGTCTGTTAACCTGCTGAAACAGACCGCAGACATTCAAAGATGATACTACAATTGCAGGTGTGAAAATCTGTTTATTAAACTAAAGACAAATGCCTGTGCCAGTTTGATAAGGAATGGTGGGTTGGTTTGGACTAGTCGAGTGGCTGCAAGGCCAGAGAAGTGTGTATACAGTGTGTGCATTGTCTAATGAAAGGGGCACAGACGAGCACAGACCTTCTGTCCTCCTGGTGGCCTAAGGTGGCTGCAGGGGCCGTGGAGTCAAGGTGATTTGGGGACGTGGGAACAGAACGCCTGCAGAACACGAAAATAAATCTCACACACACCCCACCTGGCTCACAAGCTCACCTTCATTATTTAATTACTCCAATATGCTGTGGTAGACAGCTAAAATAATAATAATCTTGTTAATATCCAAATGTTTATGGATCTGACTGTACTTATTATATAGCAATACCACGTGCAGGCGAGCACAGGTGGATGTACCAGTTAAAAAGCTGGGCATAGACGCTTGGACTCCTGCCCATCAGAGCCTCCTGTATCAGCTGCTGGCGCCTCTGGGTGGAAGACTTTTCCTGCAGCATGGGGGGAAATAAATCTATATAATTTATGAAGGTTAAGGAGTTAATTATGAAGTTAATAAAGGTGTAGGAGTTAGTTAGTGCAGAATGATAACTCACTGCAGAGGTCCTTTCACGTGCCATCTTTGCCTGTACCTGGCTGTAGAAGTGTCTTGTGTTTGGGTCACATGGATCTGTGGTGTGCTCGGCCACCAGGGAGTCACCGGTCACGCCTGTCATATAGAATACACACGGAAAACACATATCAGCCAGGGTCGGTACACGCATCACAGCCAGGGTCGGTACACACACACACACACACACACACACACACACAGCCAGGGTCGGTACACACACACACACACACACACACACACACACACACACACTCACAGCCAGGGTCGGTA
>JAOYSI010005071.1:0-13807 GCA_025775065.1 Hiodon alosoides
ACACACACACACACACACGTACACACACACACACACGCACACACACGCACACGCACACACACACACAAACACACAAACACACACACACACACACACGCACACACACACACACGCACACACACCCACACACACGTACACACACGTACACACACACACGCACACCCACACACACACACACCCACGTACACACACACACACACACACACACCCGCGCGCGCGCGTACACACCACGTTGACCACGACAGTGATCGTTCATCTGTCCACCATGAGACCTGGGAACGTGCATTGGTTTAGAGAGGGACCATCTTCACCGCTTTACATTTACACAACACACAACATAGTGCCTCTGTGTGCGTGCGCTTGTGTCAGCAAGTGCCCAAGCATGTGGGCATGGCATCCCAGGTATGGCCTGGGCCTCTCATGTAACAGGAAACCAAAAGAACTTTCCCAGCTCTGCATAAGCAACATGAACTGAGAAGGATCCAGGCAGCCTTGCCACCCCTTTCCCTTCACGTTGTTGTTACTTGTGTCCATCGAGTGGCAAGATAGGACTAATCCATCCTGGCCAACAGGCCCATGTAAAAGTGCCAGGCCATGAAGGTAAAGACTTCCTTTCAGAGACAATGCCTTTGTGTGGGGCTGCACAGTAAAGACAGGGGAAGACTAATCTCTCCCAATTATGGATTCATATTCAAGGTCAGAGAAACTCATTCTAGCTTGAGGGGGGAATGTAAACATGGAACGTGTCAGATCAATCAAATAGGTGAAGGAAACAAAACAAAAAATGCAGGAGCCCAAACCAAATTAGCTTTTGAAGATATTTTATAATAATTATGGAATAATTATTTTTTCTCAACAGCTCTATGAAATTTCTTCTCAACACAAACTTCTTTGGAATAGAGAAAGGTGGGGGTGTTAGAGGGGGCCTGTGCGGTTTTTGTATATTCTGTTCCTGATAGAAGTGGTCTTGGGTCTAAGATGTGGATGAATACTTACCATTTAAATTGAATGTTATAAATATAGCTGTACAGAAAATGACATATTTTGCCAACTGTGCGTTATTGTGCATTATAAGAACTGTGTCCTCACTTCAGAGAGTCTTAGAAGTCTGACTTATACAGCAGACCATGGTCCTGTTCTAAGAATCATGCAGGATGACTAACCAATGAGTGAATCCAATGGCAGACCCTCCCCCTCAGTCTTGTCACACCCTGTGTCAATTTGGGTCAAGACATTTTTTGCATAATTTTCTTTCACGCTTTGTTGCATCCTTGGACTGGGGAATCCACCCTTAGACTGAAAAATCCAACCTGCCTGCATGTTTTAATCTGCAGAACTATAGTTTATAGATTATGAGGTTCTCGGCTTTACAAAGATAACAAAATTATCTGGCACTTAACTTTCTCGGTTAAAGTCATTATTATACCGATGCAATTAAAAGCTGTTAGAACAGAGGGTTAACCTTTTCGGTTCATTAGTAAGTGTTCATTATTATTATTATGAATAACCATTTAGAAAGTAATCCCAGAAGATGGAAGAAAATCATCCCAGATGGACCTTGTGTGACATTCATCACACAAACCCCAGCGTTCACCTGTGTAACATTCATTACACGAACAGGAAGGTTCAGTTGTGAAACATTCATTACACGAACAGGAACGTTCACTTGTGAAACATTCATTACACGAACAGGAACGTTCACTTGTGAAACATTCATTACACGAACAGGAACGTTCACTTGTGAAACATTCATTACACGAACAGGAAGGTTCAGTTGTGAAACATTCATTACACGAACAGGAAGGTTCACTTGTGAAACATTCATTACACGAACAGGAACATTCACTTGTGAAACATTCATTACGCAAGCGGGAGTGTGAATTTCACTATTAAATAGGGAGTTTGGTGGCTAGTGATTGTACTTAAAAACATGCAGTAAATTTAGGAACCCCCCCCCCCCTTCCCAGCATGTGCTAAGCTGCTCACAGCGTGGAAAAAAATGTTCTTGAGTTTATATTGATGACATCAGCAAACGAAGGAAATCACAGAGCAAGTTGTGCGCCATTGACCTCAGTCAAGTTTTTAAAAAGTGGGTCAAAGAGGTTACTGTTAACTAATATTTTGTATTTTATTATTCTTATCAAGCCATTGTTAGGTATAAAGGTACATTAAGTTTAGACAGATGCTGAAATATTTAGGGCTTTTACTAGGTACATATTCAAATGTTTTTGTTTGTGTCATTTTGTTTTCATTCTATTTTGCCACTGATACCATTTTACTCGAGAGCATAACAAACGCACATCATAGCTAACGATGGTAGCCCTGTGGTGCACCCTAAATTAGTAGAGAAATTGTAAACAGGCGTATACTTTTCTTTGAGGGATTATGCATACTTTATGACTGACTGTTTGATGTTTGGAAAGCTTTTTGAATCAGCACTGCTAAAACGTCTTACAGAGAGGTTGTTTTCCTCAATTATTTCCAGTTATGCGCCCCAACTGTACAAAGTTAGAGATCATTCATTATTTAAAGGCACAGTATTGGCTTTTTAAAAGAGACTTTTTTTATTTTTTTGGGGTGGGGGTGTCTTTTAAAATTGTTAGGAGTAAAAGACAACATCTTCTCCTCTCACCAGTTCCATGCTGGAGTCTTTGTTGTTTTCAGGTTAAGGCTGCGCTCTGGAGTGGAGTTTCTTTGGTTTTTTTTAAAGGATGGCATCTTCCGGTCTCCGTTTTCATACCTGTGCGCACATATAGGCGCTGAAACGCAGACACTCGACAATGTCCATGGCTGCAGGGATTCCCATGAGGACAGACTGACAGCTATCGGGATTCACGGACGGATTAACCCTAAGGGCCAGTGAGAGTAACTAATACTGATTTGTAAAAAATATTGATCGCTGCCACGTCCTTTTAACTTCACCGGCTGAGGAAGGAGGGACGCCGATAAAAACAGATGGTGATTACATGACAACATTTTGGTTTTTAGAAGGGCCGGAGCGATGGCCTCCCCCCTACCCCCAAGCAGGGAAAAAAGAGAGGAACAACTAAGGATGAACAGCCTTGGGAAGAATGTTTTTAAGGGGAATACTAAATGGATGGCTGCAGGATAGAAGTGGAAGGATCGCTGGAAGAATGCAAAGCCCAGTATTGGTATTTATAAACACAAAGATGTCCCGTCTCTTAGTGGTTTCCTGAATATTTGGTTAGACAGACCAATAAACAGATCTGCTGCCATGCTCTCTGCTCAACCTCCTTGGGATACAGATTCCCATCCCAAACTATGTTGAAGTTTTGTTAATCTTACACCGTGGCAGAACCTCTTTCTTCCGCAGTCTCATTTTTATTGGTCTGTAAGTGACACCTTCCTCAGCCCCAGGTTCGCCTTAAACTTGACCTCCTTGTCCTTGCCAGATACCACACCCCGCCACCTCCCATTGATTTATCATCATTGCTGTTTAACACTGATGGGTTTTACTCTGTGCTCTGGCCCGTGTAGAACTGGCCTCCAGGTGACCAGCAGAGACAAACAGCAGTCAATAACATCCCATTGGATCTTGGGGAGTTCCCACTCAAAGGTCCTCGCTGATGAGTTCTGGGTAGCTGACCCCACACGACCCGGGCAGATGAGGTCAGGCCAGCCAGAGATCTTGGCTCCTGGGGTCAATGGCCTGGGCGGTTTTTCCAGTCTGATAATGAAGTCGGCGGTTATCGTCTTTCTGTCACCGTCGCCATTATAGGGAGAGATGTAGAACTGATGATAGGTGGTAAGTGGACAGCGGGGCTGCGGCCTGACAATTACAGTGGCCAGGTTTGAGGACCAGTGTAGTGAAGTGTAAGTGACCGGTAATGACCACGACTCTAACAAGATCGACCACACAAGGCTACTGGGTTAAGGTGCAGAATGTGCCGCGGGTCTTGCTGTCTCGGTTCACGTGGTGGCATTCCTCAGCAGAGGTTCCCACCAAACGAGGACCTGCGGGCGTCGAGCGACCTAAAGGCAGCCAGCATATGATCTCCGTTCGCTGTACTATTTAGTTGTCAGCTCCTTGGTTAAGTGGAATTGACTTTTATCAGCGATCTGCTTTAAGGCGCCATCGGCGATACAGATTTCCCCCCTTTCCTGGCCCCCTTTCACAGAGCTACTGGCAGCTGAGCCACCCTTGATCAATACCTCTCAGGTCAGGAATGGCCGGGAGCCATGCAATGCTGTGGGGCTGTGGGGCTGTGGGGCTGTGGGGATATTGAGCTGCTACAGGTTGTATGGCCAGCCGGGGGCCTGCCGATGTCCGAGCGTGCACAGGAGAGGCGTTGATCAGGCGACGAAGCTGCACCACCCTTCTTTGTTACATGCACTTTTTGTTTATAATGGTAGTGCATTCTGCCTTGTACTTTACCCTGTTTTGTGTGTTCTCATTAACTGATAGGTAGAATGTTTAGTAGAGGTCCTTGTTGTTGAATATGCATTTTTATTTAGTTGCTTACCAGACGCTTTCATCCAAAGTGACTTATACAGTTCTACATTCATCCACTTATACAGCTGGATATTTTACTCAAGCAATTCAGGTTGACTACCTTGCTCAAGGGTAGAACAGCTGGGGTGGGACTTAAATCGGCAAGATTTTGGTTACAATCCTCTCACCTAACCACTACACCACCAGCTGCTCATTTGCATGTCTTTGTATTGCGTAGCATTTAGCCACGTCAAGTACAATATGGAAGATATTTTAAAATAATATGAAGAAATATCTCTTTGCAGCATGTGAAAACAATTTAGTGTGCACATTAAGTTCAGGGCTGGCAGCTGGTTTAGACTTCTTCAGAACAGCTCTTGGCCTGCATTGTGATATGCAGGGGTGTAAAAGAATACAAGAAAGGCAGGGCAGGAGCAAACACACCTAAGGGAAACCTGCAATCCACCCACCCCCCCTCCTCAAAACTCCTGTTGTTGCTTCCATCCAGGGCTGAGGCCTGGCGGGAAGGCCCCGCCTTCTTCATCTGCCGGGGCTGGTTGTTTTGTTGCCGTTTTAAATACCCCTCCCTGGAGCCCTTCATCAACAAGTTAACGGGAGCTCTTGGGAGCAATTAGGCCCCGGCCTTAACTCGGAAGTAAAAACAATCGTAAAGTAATGTTGCCAAATAAAAGGCTTCCACGGGGACCTTGCAGAAATCCCCTCACCAGCCAGATCAGAGGCTTTTTTTATATACCAACCCTGGCTCCGCGGCACCTGAGTGGCGGGAGCGATGACCTCATCAAACATGCCTGCCCTGCTTCATATGGATGTTTCATGTAGACATCTGCTGCGTAACGTTTCACGCAGTAATTGGCATATGAATAAATGCGCGTTGTCCAAGTGACTTTGTCGTCGTGTATGAGGGATCTTTTGCAGAGCACAAAATCAGGCGCTTTATTACAGGAATATGGCTCGTTCTGGATACAGGGAAATTAAGTTTCTCCGGAAATCAATGGAAAATCTATTATAAAAAAGCCTTCAATATTACAGACCAGCGAGCTTACTCAAGGCAAGATTACTCAAAACAATTATGTTTATTGCTAAATGTAATCACGAAATGACAAGTTTCTTTCCTGCAGCTGTAATGAAAATAATAATATATTAATTAGATTTTCTCTCAAACAGCTTATTAAGTTTTGAAAGAAACTTGATTGGAATAATATTGTTCTATTTTTTCCCTCTTGAATGAGATGTATACTATACTGGATGTCTCATGAGAGAGAAGCGATCTGCTGTGTATTGTTATGCTAGGTAGGAGTGGGAGAAAAAGCCACCTGAGAATCTTTTAGGCGATTTTGCTGCGCTTGTAAGAGTGTTGTTCCATGTGTAAAAAATCGTTTTTTCCAGGTCTCTGCTGGGACTGTGAGTTCTCTTAACCTTCATTCTCCTGTTTTATTCTCCAGGAGACGCTGTGACCGGGCATTCCCCCACCTCATCCACACCTCTCAGTCCTGAAAGGAAAGAAAGGACCGCAGACGCATGGAATTCTGGGAATACAGCGCACTTGCACGTGGCACTACTAGCTGTGCCTAGGCTTTTTGCCCTTATCTGGCGTTCTCGATCACACCAACGTTCTGTCTGAGACGTCCGTCATTGCACCAGGCTGTCCCGTGGCTAGCTCACGCTCCGCTCCTCTGAGACCCCAGGAGGGGGCAGTGGGCCGTCGGACACTTTACACAGCACGGTCAGAGGAGCTTCTGTGCAGCGGCGACTCGACCTCAAACCAAACCCCCATCAGGTAAGCCTGTGAAGTTCCCCTCTCCCCCTGCCCTCCCCTGGGCCTTTTAACTCCTAGGGGGCTTTGAAGCGGGTGGCCCCCAGCCTGTGCGATCGCATCCAGGGATGCACCCCCTTCAAGCACCCAGGTCAAAAAAAACCTTGAGCCTCTTTCATGCTCCCTTTTCCCCGTTTGCTCTTCAATTAGGTCGGTTTGGTTACCTGGGCATTCGGCCTGTCACTGACGCCGCTGAGGGCGGCAATTTCTGCTCTTTTCTTTAGGAAAGCAGGGAACACGTTTGTACTGTGAAGGGGTTTTGTGTGTGTGAAGCAGAGAACTGGAGGGCTTGGCATTTCCATACAACCATGTGGTAGACGGGTCGTACGTTACTGCAAAGATGTATTAGAGCAGAGGTATCGTGCTTGCGACACAGTTAGCTGGACCAATGAAAAGCTAACTATGTCGGCCATAGAATATACTCCAAGAATAAACGCCATTACAACTACGCCATATTGCAATGCAGTCTTTGACTGTCATCGTTGATGTCACATGTCCGATTTTACAGAAGAATTTAAGCCTATGAAAAGTACAGAAGTTTGTGTGCAGCATTACAGCACTAATTGTTCTTTTGTCCAGACGGTCTTCTAGATTTTGATTCTCATACGTCACTAAAAACCTTCCTTTGAACCATAAACGCGCAGAAGAGATGATTTTTTTCCATTTATTGTGAAGGATTCATCACTTGACATTTTGTATAGACTGTAGTTCTGAGCCGTATCATCTCTAGCATGCTGGTAGGAACATTGTGGAGTTTCCAGGGAAGACAATAGCAAATGTGTAAACAAGGCTAGACTGTTTTATCTTCTTTCTGACACAAAGATAAAATACTTACCATATTGGGTCTTTAGTTACAGAGAAAAAAAGAGTGGGGTGTTATTTCTTGTTACTAAATAATCCTAACTGGAAGTAAATTGGTGTTTATGGAAATAGGAAAACAGAAAGTATAAAACATGGCAGATTGCGAGGTTGGCCGGGGGAGAGACATGAAATCTCCAGGCCCTTTGTTTGAAAAGTTCAAAGTCATTTTGTGAAATTCAGGTCAGCGCAAATTAGAACTACACTGTGAGGAGCCATCTTTTGTGAAAAAATAAATAAAAGGAATAAACAACTGAGCATTCTTTATGTTTTTTTTTTTGCCTTTATATTTATCTATTTTTTAAAGAAAGAAACATTTCCAAAGATTATGAGGAACAATATCCATCTTTGTGGAACTAATTAAGGATGTGAATCGAAATTTTATTTCCAAGAAGCGCATCGCAGGGCCCTTCAGGGTCAGACGGCTCACAATGGGAGAAAGATAATGCACCAGGAGTCATGAGCGGGCCCCCGTCCCCCCCCCCCGTCCCTGACTCTTAATGGAGATGTGCTAGCCCAGGGCACAGACGCCAGACACTGTAGCATATGGGTCCACTGTGTGTGTGGGTCCACTGTGTGTGTGGGTGCACTGTGTGTGTGGGTGCACTGCAGTGTGTGGGTCCACTGTGTGTGTGGGTGCACTGTGTGTGTGGGTCCACTGCAGTGTTTGGGTCCACTGCGTGTGTGGGTGCACTGTGTGTGTGGGTGCACTGTGTGTGTGGGTCCACTGCGTGTGTGGGTCCACTGTGTGTGTGGGTGCACTGTGTGTGTGGGTGCACTGCAGTGTTTGGGTCCACTGTGTGTGTGGGTGCACTGTGTGTGTGGGTGCACTGCAGTGTTTGGGTCCACTGTGTGTGTGGGTCCACTGTGTGTGTGGGTGCACTGCAGTGTTTGGGTCCAGTGCGTGTGTGGGTGCACTGCAGTGTTTGGGTCCACTGCGTGTGTGGGTGCACTGCAGTGTTTGGGTCCACTGCGTGTGTGGGTGCACTGCAGTGTTGGACCATTGCCGATGTATGTATGTTATTGGACAGTGGCTGTACAGCTCACAATTGCATATGAAGTATATTAAACATAAGTCCAGTCTCTCCGATTTACACATAGCATATAATGCATGGTATACATAAATTCTATATATTAAACATAAAGTATATATACTAATAGCACGTTTGTATGGGCCATCGGACCCAGGAGTCCTTCTCCTATACCGAAACATGACCGCGACCATGACCGTGGCCTGCTTCACACTCAGAGAATCAATGCACAGAACATATTGGTTCATATCATTTATTTATTATCTGACATCCAAGCCACCCACATCCGTAGCAGATTTGCAGCTTTGTCATTGCCAATGCCATGGCGATGAGGGGGGCACAGAGACACGTTGGCCCAATGCCTCATGACCAGGGCCTTCATGTTGATTAGACTAATAGTCTGACATGGGCATATGTAGGATCATAATTTATCTTTGTCGGTTTATGTTGTGTTTTTTAGTGGATGGGGGGCATGGTCCTTTCTTAACTGCTGAGTCCCAGGCAGATGTTGGGAACCCCACCACCCAACAAATTGTTAATGTACTGCCGTGGTAAACACCTCTCCCGATAATTGCCCTAACGAGCTCACACCTAGCTGGGGACAGGACTCGTTTGGAATAGCAGCTGGGAAGGGGCCCCCTTTCCCTGTTTACCAATTTTGGGTGGGGGAGTTCATAGGGTTGAAAGGAGCAGGCGGGGTTAAAGTCTCCTAATCTCAGCCTTGCACTGCGGTCACCTGTGGTCACACATGTGACTCACGGGGATGCTACATGCCCGAGGTGATGGCCCGAACTCAAACTGCTCGACAGTAACACGGCTGTGAGACAAAGCTTTGTGTGGTATTTCACATTCCGCAAGAGGCCCCATTATGGAAGCGTTTCAGAGATTTACAGCATGGCCGTGTGGGTGTGTGTGCTTGGTAAAGGACACACTAGTTACACAGCATTGTTGAATCACTGGCCTTTGCAGTTCTGGGAACACTGAACACTGAGGAAATGCAGATTTGGATAGCCGAAAAGCACTAATTTACAACTCCATAAAAAATGAAAAGTGGTGTTTGGTAAAGGAATTAAATTTTAAAGCTTTGAGGCGTTCCACGATAAATGGTTACAAGCCATGGTCACAGTGCTTGTGTGATTTTTTCCTCCAGTAATTAATGATCACTATGAACAGGTGAGGCTGAGGGCTTCGTAGCCCTCGCTTGCTTTATCAGTCTGCAATTTCGACTGACACATGCGCTACGCTGCGCAGTGCTGAATAGCATCTTGCCTGGAAATGCGTGGATAGTGAACGCACAGCATACATTCAGTCACAAGAGAAGGGATGTTTCTTTTCCAGGAAGCGTCTTATCGAGCAGACCGGCGTGAGGAGGCTGTTTACTTACCGTGTGGCGTATTATAGGTTTCAGATTGATATATTCAGAGGGATCTTTTTATCCGCAGTAATGCGCATGAGGGCCATCAAGGTGAGCGGAGAACATGCCAGACACAGACAGCGTAGGGCCAGGGTCTCTTACTCCTCTACCTGCTGGTTCTCCAGCTGTCTCTCAACTGGCACCAGGTTTTCATGAGATAGCCCAGTAAGAACTTGCACATGTCAGATATTGACTCTGATTAAACAATTAAGAGGTGAGGTGTAAGGAAAACTGACCCGCCAGCCCCCGAGCACTAAAGATTGATACCCCTGCTTTAGGGGACTCCAACAGGGCCTGCGCGTAACACTGTGCAGGTCCTCGGTACTAGCAGGACATACGTTGGGTGTGTAGCTTCTGGCCGTTTACGCTCTGTTGAGCATTGACATTGACAAGTGTCATTGTCCGTAACCCCTAAACATTTGCTATTGCTAATTGACATTTATACAATACAGAAAATATTATATATTTTATATTATATATTTTTGGTTTTATCTTTATATATATATATATATATTGTGCGTGTTTATTTGGGAACTGTGCTCCTCATGCCCCATACTACTTTTTATTTTATTTTATTTCAGCACCAAGAGCATCTTGCATTGCAATCATGAGAACTCATTATTCAGGTTTTTTGGTTTTTGTTTTGTTAATTCAGTAAATGGGAAAAAATTGGGGAAAAACTGTAGAATAATTTTAGTCCCTTTTTACCCTCAAAGGCCAAGGCTGTTGTTCTTATTTTTTCTCATGAATATTATTTGTATATATATATATATACAGAGAGAGAGAGAGAAATTTTTAAATTACATAGTAAATTTAAATTAAATTTGCGAATACTCGAATATTAAATAACAGTTAAATAATATATATAATTATTAGTATATATTAACTGAAGAGGGGTAGATTAAAGTTTGTTTATTGTTATTTGTTTCCAAGTAATTGTATAAATAAGCTATGCATATTCATTTGGATTCCACCCAACCCCTTCAGTAAATAGGTAAACGTCAAAAACCAAAATCAATTTCAGCGTTATATTTCAACGACGTTTAAAAACCACGCAATAGCAGTGTCTCTGTCCAAGGGTTCCGTTTTTTAAGATGCTACAATTTTAGCAATAGCATTGCATGACGCATAATCCAGTCGTATGGGTCAAACAATAGCAGACCTCCCAGGGGACATCAGGATTCTGTACGTTGACCCTTAACAGGAGCTCTGGGTCCTTGCTGACCCGCCGTAGTTGCTTCCACCTGTCATATTTCATTGCCCTGCGACAAGGGGGCTTTCCTCGGCAGCATTGCGAATAAATTGCTTTCTGCTCACAAAATGTGCTGATATGTGGGGAAATTAAACCAAAGACCAGAGCATGGCTCCTCAGCCCTAATAACGGTTTGTTCAGGTGTATGTCAAATTAGAGGGTTATGTCTTGGTTCTGATTTTATGCAATGATTTAACTTTAGTGTGTTGTCCAGTATTTAAGGATTTGTCAAGCAGTGATCATACTGACAAAAAAACAAAAAACCCTCTCGAATAGTTAATACACCGATCGCAGTGGACCCTCGCTCTCCGGAGGATGTAGTTCCTACTAGGAACGGTGACTTTGGACCACAGACCGAAGCTTTTGTTTCACTGGAGTGTCTTTCGCGTGGAGTCAGTGAAAAGCGCTCGCAATCCGTTTATGCGTTACTTGCAATGTTCCCTTATAATATGTTGGGTTCTGCATATAAGCCTGCATATTTACTAGTGAATTTATTATGTATTATAAAACATTACGGTGTAAACTGATTATATTCCTTTTCCAATATGCACAAATATTGTCTATAATATATTCAATTCTAAACTAAATTGACTATTTTTATTCAAATTAAATCGTAGTCAGTAAGGTTAATTTCAGTTTACCATGTCCAAAAACTATTGTAGGGTTTGTATCAACGTCATAACCTATACATTTGTATAAAGATAAACACCAGCCTACCAGTTTTTTTTTTTTTTTCAGTCAGTTTGACGTCCGTCAGTTAAAATGTTCTTTTGCAACACAGCATTGATTTTATGAACACGTTTGTTTGGGTTGAAAACATAAGTGTAAATGTACGATGTACGTTTTAAGTTTTTAAATTAGATTTAGTTTACATTTTTTCCGTGAAAAGCAATGAATGGCTACTCTTGCGTGATAACAAAATGTCAGGCAAAAAGGCGACAGACACACCGGACACCGGCTTGCCCCGGGCAGGTTTAAGGACATCATACATAAAACGAGCCAAATTTGAACATTTACTTAATTTTGTACTATTCTTAAGCTTTTAACGCGATCTCAATATTAATAATCAACTGTATTATTTCAGTAATTGTTGTGTCTTAGAATTGTAGAAGTACTTAGATTGAACCAAATGATTCCCTTTAATTTGGATTTTAATTTATCTAGGTAAACAGGAGTGCCTTTTAACAGATTAACTAAAGTAAAACAAATTTTTAGCTTCAACTTCTATCAAAACAGACCTTTTATAGTAAATATTTTGCAAACAAAATTATTGTTAAATTATGTGTCTGTGTGTGTGCGTGTGCGTGTGCGTGTGTGTTTGTATCAAACCCTACCAACCTAACCCTAACAAACACCGGCTGTTTGCATTAAATGCTAACATAATTTTATAATCTTTAGAACTTAATTTAAATTGAGTTTTAGCTTTAATTTGTGGGCATCAGTAAGGAGGTGATTAGTCAATTACAATTATCCACTAAAACAAGTGTTACTCCCAATATTAGAAGACTTTGTCGTTGTCCCGTTGCTTCCTCTAAAATGATTCCACTCAGCAACAATTTATTTGCGATTAAAACGATTTAAATAAATACAGATTTTCAAAATATAATTTTGCCATAAATGTATTAATTATGCAGATTATTTACAAACGAACATTTAGCGTTTTAGGGTGTGGTAAGAATATTTCTTGCCTGATTCTTTTTGCAATGGAATTTTTTTTATGGATGAAGACTAGATTGGAATGTTACATTCAATAATAAAAACTGACTCGAGAGCATTGCCCCTTAGTATCAATCGAAGTCAAATATGAATACAAAGAAAGAATAAATTAGCTTTCTTGTCTAACAAGTTTCTGGAGAAGGGTAACCGAGATTAAGATACACTGATGTTACAAATCAGTAAAACTCCCAGAAACGGAATTAATGTCGGTCGTCGCCTTTTGATACATTAATTGACAAAATGCCGTATTTCTATATTTTAGAACAGTTATAAAAGTATAACGAAAGCGGACATTTTTATTTAGATAAACAAAGTGATTTTAAAGGATTTGTGTGTGTGTGTGTGTGTGTTTTTTCGCTGTACAATCGGGGACTGTTTTGACAGAAATTGCAAGGTATGTGCTAAACGGCACTTGTTTCACAACATCAGTTTATGTTTATTTGAATGTTATTGAAAAAATATTATTTGGGGCTTCTAATTTATAGAAGAAAAACGTCACGGCAGAAGATGATCAGATTAAATATTTATGACGTAGCCAAACACAAGACAACCGCAGATCCTGGTACCATAGGGTTAATAATTTAGAATAAAATAATATCTTTGTTGTAAAAGTCCTCCATAAAAAGTACATCTACACATTGGTTGATTTGATACTACAAAAATGAAATATATATTTTTCTTACTTACGCATCAACTGCTCCCGTAAATAATATGGAGATCTTGTCCATCACATTTTAAATAAGGCATCACTCATCATGACAATCATAGCGTATACATTTTTTTAAGATCACAAAATTAATACGCATACTATAAACATTTTCAGGATAAAAAATGACACGTTTCTTAGAAATATTTGCCATTAGAAATATATTTTATTATATTTACTTGTTTGTTTTTTTTTATCCCTGAATTCAGATTTCCTGGTCGTACATGTACACGTTCAGATGTTTTTTTTTTTATTAGGAATGCAAAACGTATTAAACATATATCTGATGGTTCAACAGATGTCGCGGTCTCTACAACGGGTTACGGGTTATGTTAACATTGCTTGAGTATTTGGGACGTTCCCAATGAATCGCCACGCTGTGTATCGTTTTATATGAGGGTGAAGTTGTTTTTTATGTGGATTCCTTTTTACTATCAACTATGTTCATTTTAGACATTTCCATTCGGCATCGCAAAAATGTTACGATGTGTTGAGCCCCCCCCCCCCCCCAACCCCCCACACACACACACACACACACACACA
>JAOYSI010005072.1:0-13805 GCA_025775065.1 Hiodon alosoides
CCCCCCCCCCCCCCCCCCCCCCCCCCCCCCCCCCCCCCCCCCCCCCCCGCCCCCCCCCGCCCCCGCCCGCCCCCGCCCCCGGCGCCCCGCCCCCCCCCCCCCCCACTATTGACACTTTGTGCTTGGACCCAATTCAACTAACAAAACTAGCAACTACTTGAACAATTAGTTGCGTACCCTTAAACAAGCAACTGGGCACTCTATTGGTTTATGTTTTTGTTATTCAATGTTGTTTTATATATTTGATATTCATCAGTCTGCGCCAAAACAAATAATATATTTATCTTAATAACTGCATTTCTGTGTGTTTCCTATAGGGTTCGCCCTCTCTCAGAGTCCCTTAACGACCTCTTCAGGGAAGTCTCTCTCTTGCAGAGGCGCATCACAGAGCTTACCAATCGCTTAGCAACCTTGGAACCATATCTCCGTCGCCACGGCTACCGTGAGGAAGGAGATAGAGGAGACCAAAGAAGTGGTGGTAGGGCATCAGCTCCTCAGAGTGTTAGAGTAGGGGGACCAAGCTTGACCCCAAGGTACAGAGTAAGAGTGGTGGGTCCAATGAATGTGCTGATGCAGAGGAGGAGGGTGAAACTTATCAAGAGAGGGGAAGTTAGCGTGAGCGACAGAGAAAGATAGGGGTAAAAATGGAACCGAAAGAGAGGGGGTAAAAGGGGAACTTAAAATGGAGAATTTTGAAAGACTAAAAACATGAGCAGTCAAATTAAGGATAAAAAGGCAAATCTATGGCATATTTAGTATAATGGAGATATTATAAGGTATCATATCTGGACATATATAGAGATGTTTATTATTATAAAATAAGTTATGATAACCATTTCAATGTATTGCTTTCAATTATTCCTTAATAAAACCCAAACATCTATATTATGTGTATTAGGGTAACAGATCAATAAATGTATAACTGTACATATTTCTTCTATTGTTGTTTTAGTCATTTAATACTCAGATTTGAATGGGTAACAATCATGGGTGGAATATCAGGTCCTCAACCACTTGATGTCAGTCATGTCCAGTTTTGCTTACTGTCCTAAATTTGGCACAAAATGTTAAGCTCTTCAACATAGGCTTTTCAATGAATTCATTTACAAATGCTTGTACCACATACGTGGGTGTGTGTGTTTTGCATAATTAAAACTTTAAGAATTGAAAATATTGTGCTTTGTTGCTATGGGAACCATTATTATTCTTCTCCCCTCTCTTTCTCTCCATCCCTGCATGTCAGCTCCTGCCTTCCCCCCCAATAAAATGTTCTCTCACTCATTTCACTCCTCTTTCCATCCGTCTTTTTCCTGTCATCCTCTTTTCTCTCCAAACAACCTTCTGTCTCTCTGTCCCTCCCCATGTTTCCTCTGTGAGACTTTACAGTCTCCCTCCCCCACCAGTCTCTTTCTCTATCAGCAATCAACGTGGGCGTCTTGCTCATGCTGCATTTTTATTTTGTGCTTCTTGCTTTACCATTATGTCCAATCCAGTAAGACAGTGAAAATATACCATGCTAACCTCCCACTCTCCCTCTTTTTTTTCCCCTCTCTCCATCCCTCTCTAAAAAGATCACGTTGCTAGGTAACAGTTAATTGTCAAGAAGTAGTGACATGTGTTGCAATGCATTCAGGAATTGTGGGAGTGCAAAAGAAAAGGAGTGAGGGTTATAGAGGGAGAAAAAGAGGAAGAGAGAGCGAGAGAGATGTGTAAAGCTTGTTCAGTAAAAGGGGCACCACAGATGTTACTCTGTAACTATTTATTCTGTATTTGTTATTTCAAGTTAACAGTCTGGTAATTAAGGCTTAGCACGTTGCATATAGATACAGCTCACCTTTTTATTATATATGCTAACAATGATCAATTTATTACTCACATTACGCACTACAGTCCATTTGTGTTGAATTTAATACAGTGCAAAGTGTACCTCAGGCGTACTGAAATCGAATTAAGAGAATAGATTATGCAAAAAAAACATCAGTATGACAAGATAAAGCATGGCCTGCTCTCAGATTGGAGAACAAAATAGACATGACTGTAGATGTATACATCCTTGACATTTAGATCTTTTGTTAACCCTTCAACTTGCCTCGATCTCCAAGGAAGCAAGACAACAAAGAAGTTCATTCTTTTCCTCTGCATGGTCTGTGTTGTTTAGTAATAAGCCATCCTTGCAAATTCTAGCTCAAAACAGATTTAGAGCAGATAAATTGGCGGGAGATATTGGATCTGGATCAGTGTTCAGTTGAACAGCACAACTAAGCCTGATTAATTCATTAGGTCAGTTGGAAAGAAAACCAACCAATATCATGGGTAGGGCGGGGTCATAGAAACAGTAGAGAAAAGTTTTAACCTATTTACAATAGGTTAAAAAATTTCTAAATAGTTTTGGGTTGTGTTGCATTATTTTAACAGAAAAATTACATTACAAAAATCACATAACTAGAACGAATTAACTCGATGTAACTTTTGACTTCATTATCTTGCAAATCACATGCACCTTTTTGGATTTTCAGTTGTTTTCAACAAACTACAAAGACACCACCCTCTGATTTCTGATTTTGCAAATATCTCTTTTGACTGGTAAATGTAGTTACAGTCTGAATGGCAATATATCAACCAATCAATTAATTAATCAAATGTTGTACAACTCTGGATTTAGGGTATAAGTTAAATATATATTTGTAAATGCAAGATATACTCTTAATCTAAGTGTTGAAAAACAGATGTTATATCTGGAGAAATTGCCATGGAAAAAGTTGTGCATTGAACTTTTACATTTATAGAGATAATATATAATATATATAAGGTGTTATCATGGAAATTGACTAAGAAAGGGTGGATCATTCCCATGTGTCTTGGATGCAGAAGGCTTGCAGTTAAAACGATGCTGCTGCTAAGAAGGAAAAAAATCTAAAATTACAACATAAAAGATGCTTTTTTATTCAGCCTTCTAATATTGGAAGGAATAGTATGTGTACCAAAGTTTTTCAACAGCATTCAGCAATCTCATTTATTTAATTTCTTAGAGTCCTTAATTTAGAAGTAGATACAGATGGGGTGATTCCAGCCGGAATCAGTACAAAGTACCCATTTAGCAGAACAAAACATGACTGGCCATGCATTAAGCATTCAGTCTTTTCTCTGATGGCATGCAAAGATGCTTGATTCATAGTTTCGCTATAACCTCCATGTATTTAAAAATAAAAGCAATTTCTAAAAAGAACAACACACATTATGTGTGCAGTGAAATTCTGGTGCAGCTTTGAAATATTTGATATTTTCAGAGATCCATTTTTATATGGGTTACTGGAGGATATGCCACGCTATTTCACAAAGATCTCATGATCGTTTGTTGCCACGGTACAAATTAAACCGATTAGGATGCACCTTATTCGCTTGTGCCCAAAAATTAATAGCCATATGAGCATTAAGTCTCATCTGCTTCTATGTGCGACAACTGGGTGGTGATGTTGTTATGGAGTCAGACTTACAGCCAAAGGGTTGCTGGTACCCTGAAACAAGGCACTTAATGCGGATTGCCTGAGTAAATATCCAGCTGTATAAACAAGAAAAAGACTGGGCTAAAGCTGTGAATGTCACCATGGATAAGAGTTTCTGCTGAGCAAATAAATAAATAATTAGGAGGAGAAAGACAATATACATGCCTGCTCTCTAATGTTGAGATAACGCTAATTAGTTTTGATACTGGGCTCCAAAGTTTTACATCTAAGTATTTCATGCTAAGCAACATACTCATAATGGTTTAAATAGATTTTAAAGGTCCTTCGATTATCTATAAATAATGTGTGTTAATAACTATAACCCTTACATATCTTTGTTAACATATAACTGATTATATAAGCTTCTCTAATCTCAGGCTCTAGGCTGCCTGGAAATGCAGAAAAATGCTAAAACAAGCTTGGGAAGAAGACCTACCTTCAAGCTCATGAAAAAGAAGCTCAATCTGGCTCAGCTAATCCAGGCCGAGGAAGGGCCTTTGCAATCTTTCCCATTCTTGAATTGACCTTAGTTAAACTTACATCCCTACATCACGGATTCTCTTTGTTTGACTTTGGATAAAAAAGCCCTCCACCACTCACAATTAATGTCGATGAACTCAACTATTCAAATGTAGTAGGCAATTTCTGGGGTTAGAAGACATCAATGTCATAAACATCAACAGATGTTCAAAACCTACATTACTGCTCTCTGCCATAATAATGACTTTGACTTTTGTTAATACGGCTTGATTTTTGTTTGGAGAAAGTACTATTTAGTAGTAGTCTAGTAGTTTTTTTTTACTTTAGATCCTCTAAGTGAATGAAGAAATTTCATAAACACGTCAAAATTAATTTATTTTCCCGTCACTTGTAACTAGTTATTTATTTTTGGTTGGGGTGTCTTACAGAGAAAAAATCTTTGGACCTGAAAGAAGCAAAAAAAAATATATAAGGAGTTAATTAGAAAATAATAAGGTTTTCTGTAGATTCATTTCCATTAGTTTTGAAGGGAAATGCATACATGTTATTAATTTGTTAGTAATTTCGCATTTAGTTTCCTTATTCATCAGAAAAGAAAAATGCAAGAAAACTCTGCACAGCAGACTATGCATGTTATGTCGTCATTCTGATCTGACCAATGGACGAATGTAATCTGAGAGAAATTTATCGTATCAGTTTCAATCAATGTTATCAAGCAATCTAATTGAAAGGGCTCCGGGGCAAGTCGTTGTGAAGGGCGCCATACCAAACTTCCTTATTCAAGGAATTATCAGTCAGTTGGTTAGGGACTTTTACTAACACTTTAACAGTTGTCACTTTTTTCATTACACAACATTTGCAATTTGGCAGTCACGGAATTCACACAAAAAAAATGTGAAATGAAAGCGAGGAATACAAAGCAGCTATTAGAATTTGATATTGTGGCAATTAATCCTTAAAGAGCTAAACAATCCATACGACAGCTTTCTTATTTTTCCCAAATTTGACAAGATTGCACAACCTGGTCTGATAAGGTCATAGAGTATATGCTTCTCCCTTCCCTGTACCCCCACCCTCTCATTATCGGCCCGAGTCTCAAATGTGGATTTAAGCAGCAGTTCTCTGTCAACCACTTTTACCGATATTGGCCTATAGAACGGTGGTGTCAAACTGAAGTACTTGAGGGCTGCAGTGTTTGGAGTTTGACACCACTGCGTAGAACAGATCATGCCCTAATCACGCACTTTACATAACCTCTTCCTCTCAAATGCTTTTCCTTGATTTCTGTCATTTGTATTGTTTATTCCGCTCATACAATGAGAGGGCTTCCCCTTTTCAAAGCAATGGTCACTCTAGTACACAAATGTCTATGTGACAGACCTTTTGTTGTGCTAATTTGTCCTTGTTCGCTCTGCCATGTGTGAATGTTTTGTTGTTGTTGGCAACAGACAGAACCGGTATTATATCACAATTGGTGTTTTGTGAAATTACTTCAGCAATACGTTTATTTGGAGAAGATGAAACATCTTGGAAAACTCGTCATTGTGGTCAAAGACATATTTTATTAATTTAAATTGATTTGCTAGACACATTTTGTGGGAATGTCCCCTAATTCTTTTGGGTTTTGCCAAAACCAAATCTACACTGGGTTGTCATTAGCAATTGTGGTTAGCAAAACAAGCATAAAAAGGTTTTTTTTTTCCAGACGGAAGAATTTGACAAAGGTTGTTTTGTCAAAGGTAAAAATGTTTGATAAAGAAAGGTTTTTCCCAAAATACATTTGCCTTCCAAGCAGTCCGTTGGACAAGGCAGATACGAATGAGAAAGGGATGCAGCCCAAAATAAATAAAATGTCGTTAAGTGTGTTGCTCATATTGGCAGAAGAAATTCACATTGTTAGACAGCATGGAAACAGCACCCATGAGGGATTTCACAATCTCATTGGTAGCATTATAAAAAGGAAATAAGAAAAATGTTGCATTCCCTTTTATCCAGACAGGAGATGGTAAGTTTTCACACTGTTGCGTGTACATGATTCATGATAAGGACACAGAGGTGGACATAGAGTGTGAAAACAAGTCAGCAATAAAGAGTTTGCAATTAGGAATTTGGTTAATTAAAACTATTGTCTGCAATAATAACATTTTGTACGGAAAAACAAGTTATTAGAATAACTTATTAAAGTTATTTTCATTTCAGGCTAGTTTGACATATTTATCCAATTTTAATTGCTGCATTACCACCAAATAATACTTTTAGTCGCTATTTAATGTGTTTGTTGGAACTGTGTTCCACTGAATGATCAGTGCGATCCGCTGAACTAGCTAGCAAGCATTGTCAAACATTATCCTGAGGCTGTAGCCGGCAATCTAATTATCCAGTAACTTCGTTGCCTTTGGGTCAGGTCACGACCAGGGTATTAACTTTATTCAGTTGTTGAATATGTGGACTTTTTTCTTTAAAAAAAGAAAGTGTCGGACAAACAACAGTGTGTACGTGCTGGCTCCAGTGAGTCCAAGCAAACAGCCCAATATTGTCTGCAAGTTTGCAGATGTGATAGAAGAAACAATTTACTTTGAATTGTTAATCCACCATAAAATTGTTTTATTTACATATTGTGTATTCGTTAAAGAGTGGGAACGTATTACGTGGTATGCTTGTGTTTAATTTCGGATTATTAAGTGTTTTTGTGTTTTCAAAAAATGTTGCCTCCAAAAGAAACTACAAGTTCTACCTTTATGCTAAAATAAACTACAAGTTATACCATTATAATAAAAGAAACTATAAGTTATACCACTATACTGTTCCAAAAACAATTGCATTCAGGTTGGTCTGTATAGCTAACCACAAACTAGAAACGCAGTTTGATCTGACGATAAAATGACAAATAGGCCCCACGCTTAACAGGTGAATGTTATACTTTTAGTTTTAGGGATTTTAGTCTTTTCGCTAATTAACTTTGTTAGTTATAATTCAACAGCCATAATGAGAAATACAATGGTACTATTTTACTATTTTTAAATATGACTTAAACGTTTAAACTATACAGCGCCAAGCATGTAAACTGTGGTTAAAACCAATTAAAAGCATATATACTATATATTTTCTTCAACAGAAGTGCCCAAGCTACTAAAATTAGTTTAAGAATTGTTGTGTTTGTGCCTTTTTCTCAGGTATAACATTTTAATGTCAAGTGTTTAAAGCTATAGTTGCGATCTAGCTACTCATCATACCACCGGAGACAAACATTTCAAACTAGAAAAATAAAAAATCTGCAAATTAGGAAAGCCGAATAGGTATTAGCAGTAGACAGTGGAGGAGGGAGACAAAAAACGAAAGAGAATGCAAATCTATTTTGTGGGACATTTTTTTATTAATACTCAACACTTCTCAGTTTTTTCAGTACAAAGAAACAGAAGGATGATTTTGTTTAGCACTTCATCATCATACATATCAATATTATAATTTTAAGTACCTTTTTTTTTGGTACTGTTTTAGTGAATTTATTTATTACTGTTATTTAAACGGTTTTTATTTAATAATTCCCATACAAAAATGAGTCTGGAATCTTTATATTTACATAATCTGTACAGTCATTTGTATCACTTTTGCTTGTATGATGACCATTTCGGTAACATTTTAAAGCAAAATAATAGTGATCTTAAAGAAAATGCGCAAGTTGGAGAGTGGTTGTTTTTTTCTTACCAATGGTTCATTAGGTCTGAATATGTTACAGAATAAGGATGGAGCCTTTAAAATTCAAGATAATGTATTATATTTAAATGGCGTGTATATTGGTGTTTACACCGTGGCTTAATCATGGTCAGTAAATTCACTAAGGCCAAGTTTACATAACCTATTCGTAATCATTTTATAAAACGTTCTTCAAAACCCTTAACCTTAAAATGTTACTCAAATTTATGCAAACATAAAAAAAACATTATTTATAATCAAAGGTAAAGAAAAAAGGGAAAATTTTATTTACAGGCTAATTCACACGGCATGATACTACAAAGTCCAACTGCCATTCGATGGTGATCTTTCTCACATTCAATTTCTCTCACTTGCATTCTCTCTCTCAGTCTATAAACACACATACGCATGTGCATACACTCACCCACATAAAACATGCAAACAGTTCAGAGACATGAGAAGCGAGAAAAAATCTCTACCCACCTGATCATCATTGAAAAGTATGCAGTGGTGATAAAATAGAGAAAGGTAATCGTTCCTCTAGTTTGACTGCAAATGTGAGCACTATTCCTGTTACTACTGCCTTTATGATTATGATAGTATTTAAAATTCACTATATAGCTGTGTTATCAGTTCGTTCATCCACCGGTACATGTAAAATGTCAACAAGAGCTATTTAAAGCGGTAAATGTCTGTCCTAAAGTATCTCCTGTTCAATATGCAGACATGATCTGCTTTTTTATGGAACTAGCTGTCAGCTTCACCTATGTACTTATTCATTTGATTTATTGGAAGAGAAAACACAAAATCAAAAAAATTATTGTGGACACAAGTCTATACAGATCTGAACGCGCGTGAACACACACCGTTTTGAATTTCAATTGTAATAACAAACAAATACAATCAATTACCAAAATGGTTCTAACTTTCCATATATTATCAATAGCAAAGTAAATAAAATTAAGTGCATGTAACCTTCAAAGTCCAACTTCAGATAGTTGCACACACAGGTATACCCACATATGCACATACTCATGCTCACACACATACCTACCACAGCACACTAGACTGTCAGTCAGAAATTAATAAATGTAGTAAGGAAAACTTCCCAGAATTTCCAGATTTCACAAGCCTATACATTTGCTCAATTGCCTATGTAATATTAAAAAATATTAAGCAAAAAAAGTTGAAATAAAATCACTTATTTGTATGACTGCGTTTATGGCACATTGCTTATGCGAAAATTTTTTAGTTTTTCCTTAAGGGTTTCAAAATCTAAATTCTACTTAAAATGTGTTTTAATTAAACACAAAAATCTGATACAATCTCACAAAAAATTAACAAGATGGCTTCCAGTGATGTGTTTTTCCCCCCCACCTACCTACCTTAAGCAGATCAAAAAATAACCCAGGACTGGTAGTCACCTCCGATGTTATACTTCCACATACTTGATAATAGCGTCATCTTTCATTTTTAGATTGGTCTAACTGTAGGTTAAACCAATTTAGTCTGATTTAGTCTGAATATATATGTATATATATATAAATATATGTGAGTGTGTGTGTGTGTTATTTTTTGTAGAACATTATGTTGAAAGGTGCATCCTTCTATCTGCTTACTGTGCAAAGTGAAAAGATTATTATTTACAATGAAAGAAGATACCATAATTATGCTGAACTTGACTGATATTCTCTCTTGTTTTTCATATCTCTCTCAGCCATGTGTGTTTCACAAACGTTTGTATATATAAAAATGTTAAAGAGAAAAATCTTTGCAACATTTAAAGGTAAAGGTCTGTGTAATGGGATGGACAAAGAAGAAAGGAGGGGAATAGATAATAAATCTATTGGTTAATTGAAACCCCCTTCCTGTGAAATAATGAAGTGTAATAACTGTAAAAAGGTCATTAAAACATTAACCAACCAAAATTTATATTTCAACCGTTTTAGCCTAGTGCTCCCTCCAGCGCCTCTGTCAATTTCCAACAGCCCTTATGGGATATTTCTTCCCTTTGTATTAAGACAAATTCACACGTCGTAACTAAAAGCATTGTAACATATATTATAAACCCTTTATAAGAACTAGTGTATTTAAAATCAAAGTAGCATGGTAGTCCATGTCTCTGGACAGTGTGAAACTCAGGGGTTGTAGATTGTTGTCTGTTGAACATCGGTGTCTCAGGTTGAAAGTTTGGTCAGGTATTGGCAGGGTCACAAAGACCACTATGCATTTACTCAGTCCAGTTAGGAGCTACAACACAGTTTCTTTCAAAAGGCAAGAGGCGTGAAATCATAAATCACATTTTGTCTTTAGACGACATTAAAAGTGTAATATTTCAACACCAAAACACCTATTACAGCGCTCAGCAGTTCTAGACGTTTTTTTTTTTGTTTTTTTGTTTTTTTGTTTTTTTAAACCTATGAGACGTATCTGATACAATATCCTAAGTCAAGGGCTCAGAGACGTTTAGTTTTTTTCCACATAGATCCTAACTAATGTCATGTGAATACCTTGTAATTTGGTTAAAAATCATGTTTTTGATACCAGTTTTGCAAGATATTTAGGCACGGCCTACACAATTTCATAAGCCCTCTTCATTCTTCAAGATAAAACCTTTGACATTTGTCAGCCAGTAAGACTTGAAATATAACTTCTGAAACACCATGAAACATCCTACACAATACAGTATCTTAAGTACAGTTCAGTACTGTGCAAATCATGCCTTTCACAACCTTTTTTTTTTTTTTTTACAACACTCCAATAGAGTAAATAAATGAACATGAATAATCCATAACAAAAAATGAATAAATAAATAACAGGAAACCCAGTAACTTTCTATACTACCAAGTACTCAGTGTCATTTGATTATGAGATTCCTGCTATGTAGTCAGCTAATAAAGAACTATAAATATTCAACAGCATAAAATGTTTTTTTTTTTTTTTTTACAAACAATAAACCCAAACCTAATATTGTGAACACTGTCATTATACTCAGTTCCTTTATAATTAACAATGCTATTTTAATTATTACTGTTATTTTTACCCTGTTGCTAAAATTAAACATTTCTTTTTTTAATCAAAGTTTTCATAGCTGACTGATATTAGACACATATCAGTTTTGGTGTTAGGGGTGCCGCAGAAGAAAGGAAGAGAGAATGAAGGAATGAAAAGACAGAAGTGCAGGGAAGACTGTTCACATTCCTTTAGTCCTGTCCGGCTTCCTTCTTCACTCAAACCTTTTTTTTCTGTTCGCCCCTAACTGCACCAGCACTTACAATTCTGACAACCGCTCACCTCCAATGTCAAAGTCTGACTTTTACTTTCTTAAAAATAGCAAGGACTCTGCTCTCTGACCAAAGTTAAATATCGGCGCCTGACCCGACACTCTGCTCGCCTCCACCTCCCAAGTGTTCATTCTCTCTTCCTCTATTCTCTCTCTTGCAAAATGTGCCTTCTGGTTCCAGTCCCTGCCTCTCTGCCTCTTGTCCTTCTCACACGTCCGACTCTATACTGGACAGCTTCTCGTACACGTGTCCGTTGCTGGAGCCATTGAACGGTCTCTGTGTCTGCATCGCCCCTAACCCTTCCCTGTTCAGCAGCAGCTTCTTATTATTGGAGGCCCCGAGGTGGTTGCCCAGGGGCCCTGTCATTCCCCCAAGACTGAGTTCCTTGGAGAACCTTGGGGCCACAGTAGCCACTACCCCTGCAGTGGCAGAGGCTGGCAGAAAGGAAGTCACGCCCATCGAGCCTCTGAAGTCACTCCGGCTGTGTTTTAGGAGATGCTGTGGCGGCTGCTGCTGTTGCTGCTGTTGCTGCTGCTGCTGCTGCTGCTGCTGCTGCTGCTGTTGCTTTTTAATGTAGTACGATTTTGCACCGTGCAGCAAACACTGGTCATCACCAAAGGTTGGGATGAAAGGGTTTTGGTTAACCTTATCTGGGTAGAGGGATTTAGATAAGGAGTATGTTCCAATTCCTCCTCCGTTTCCTCCATCTCCCATCATTTCTCTGTCTCTCTCCCTTCTGTCTCTCTCCCCAACCGACCGGCGATGCAAGCCTTCACCTCCTTGGAACAGCCCGAAGGAGGACCCCCCTTTTCCCCTGTCGCCGGCGAAAAACAGTGGGTCTCTGTCTCGATCTCGCTCTGATCCAGCATGCCTCTCAAACATATGGGCGTAGGGGCTCACTCCTTCCATGAAGCGGTCTTTGTCCTTCAGGCTCACGCTTCTAGGTTGGGGCAGCTTCCCTCCCATCCCCCCTCTTCCCACGTCTCCCATACCACCCATGACGCCACCTATCCTGCCCGCCTGCTCCTTCTGCAAATCTACGAACGTGTCGTATGAATGTTGCCGTCGCAAAGGCCTTCCTCCAAAGGCCTGCTTCCTTCGCTGGGCTTGCGTCTGTGTCTGAACAACCGAGGCGCCTCCCATCATTCCCCCCTGCCCGCTCTCATAGTTACCCCCCAGCTGCCCCAGGAGAGGGTTATTGTCCTCACTAATGTTATACAGATTGCCTGTTTTCTTGCATGCCTCACAACGCATGCAGGTGGCTGAACTGGGGCGGCCAGAAACCACACTGTTCCCCCCGCCCCCTCCACCTGACACCGGGCCACAGCCACCTCCCATCCCGCTTGGATAACCACCTCCGCCCCCATGCAGAGACATCTGTTTTCCCCCTCCGCCGCAGCCAGGGCAATTCCGGCACTCCCAGTCACCCCCTGTTAACCCTCCGCCCCCAACACCCGTCACACTCTTCTCCCAGCAACCCTGCGTCTGTGGACCCGGAGCAGCTGTTCCTACCCCTCCCACACCAACTCCACTCTTACAGTCTGTTTTCTTAGTTTTGCCTTTCAAAAAATCATCCACCGCCACAATACTAGTGCAGTTCCCCCCGCCTCCACTGCTATTACCGCCTACACCACCAACCCTGCCAGCTCCAACCCCACCGGGCCCGTCCGTCAAATCTACATGTTCCCATTGGGGCATCCCTTCCTTAGGGCGAAACTGGTCCAAATAAAAATCTCTCAAACTCTCTTTGTCACTGAATAAATAAGATGCCCCTCTCTGGTTTGGATCCAGGGGCAACAGGGGCGGGGAAGCTGACCGGTGTGCTGTGTGGCCATGATAATGGTGATAACTGGTGTGATGGGGACGTCTTCGGTAGCCCATCTCAATTTCGTCCAGTTCACGTCTCGATTTAGCTGAAGCAGGCCTCTTCTTCAGGCTGTCTCTGTACTGCTTGCGTCTCTTGGCATTGCCTTCCAGGTTGCCATAGGTGACTGTGTGGGTGGAGATGTCCGACACATCTGATCGGATGTTCCCGTCATCTCCCCCTACACCACCCCCTACCCCGCAGTACCTGTCATGTCCCGCGATAAACCCCGAGCTGGATGCCCCACCCTTGAAGGAGAACTTCCCATACAGGTCAGCCAGACCTTGCTTGAACCCTGGCCCAGAGGATGGGGTGTGACCAGCAATCAGGTCAAATTTATTATTGTTCCTGTGTGTCACAGAGGCTCGGGGCTGTGTGGTGAATATTGGGGCCACCCCACCCCCTAAACTGTCACAATCATACATGCCACCCTCCAAAGAACTTGCGCTCCCCAAACTTTGAGGTCTATTTGGCATGGGACCTGACAGGCTCAAACCCATCCCTGGTCCGGAGCCTGGGTGATGGTGAAGGTAGTGATCCTGGTACAGGTTGCTGTCCTTCAGGTGCAAATTGCCGAAAGTCCTCTCAACCTCGCTTATGTAGTCGCTAAACATGTTGTCCTCGGGCAGGTATGGGGGCTTGCAGTCGGAGTGGCCGGCCAGGCTACGGCGGTGCTCGGAGACGTCGTAGACGGAGGACTCGCGCCTTATGAAGTCCAGGGCACTGTGTGGTGAGCCGTTGACGCCGGAGAGCGAGGCCATGTTCTTGGCCGTGCGGAGCAGCCGCAGGATGTTTGAGTGAGTGTTGTTCATCGTTGCTGAGGGGGAGTTTAGAGACGACTTGGTCTCCTCAATCTGGACTCCATGTATGCAGCTGTAGATGCCCTATTGTATGAGAGAGAGAGTGAGAGAGAGAGAGAGAGAGAGAGAGAGAGAGAGAGAGAGGGAGACAGGGGTTAACAATGTTTATACAGTGTGTGTC
>JAOYSI010005073.1:0-13803 GCA_025775065.1 Hiodon alosoides
CTATGTCCTATTGTACTATGATGCAGTAGAAACATAATAATGAATTAGTGTAGAGATCCATTATCTGCTATATAAACTATATCTGCTTAGTGTTTACAAATCAGATGTTTTCAAATGCTCTTTAATTGTAGCATCTCTTTTTTTGTGTGTGGCTGGTGTTAGCTATTTTTATAATACGAACATCCAATGTTAGTGAGATGCCTAGTTACAAAATATTTGCAATTACATCACGCCCTAGCTAGGTACAGTACGGGCACTGTAAATGATACATTAGTATCTTATAATTTTTAAAAAGTAAGACTTTGTTGTATTGCGTCTATGCAACATAGTATATTACTAATATGCTTAATAATTCCCATAACAGGTTATCTCAATTAATGTTAAAATGTTATCTGCTATTGTATTCTAATTCATCATTGATCATTTTAGAAGAAAAACACATGATTTTTCCTGGAGGTTATTTGCAGAGGTCAATAGATGTTTTGAACACAATCTGCTACATGTGTAACCAATTAGAGATAAAAAATACCAGAGGGGATCTTTCGGTGAAACTTATGTTTTCAATTGTTAGTCGTATCTAATCTCATGGCATTTAATGCATGATCTATATATATATATATAAGTTTCTTATACCATTACTATATTATATAGTTTCTTATAATATATATTTATTTTATTTATATGATTTACATTTTTATTATTTTATTCTCAACGATGCTGCTGGCCTACAGGCATCTGGCACCATCAGGGTTAGTGGCGAGCCGTGAAAAACCCTACCAATTTCCCGCCAGCCCTACCCTGGCAGAGCTCTGCTTATTATGCGCTGCCGCTGTGCTCTCCCAGTCACAATTGACAAATGACTCGAGCTGGATTTTAACCTGTGATATCCAGCACAAAGGGCTCAGTCTGTGCTCTTTACCAACAGAACCTCTCAGGAGGGCTTAACTTTGAGGTGCATACTTTTAAAGTTCCTCGGAAATAACTCGGCATTGCTTATCGAAGATGGGGGAGCAACTAGTAAACTTTTTTCTACTGAAATGCAGTTTTTCATCAATTCTGGGGTACGTAAAACTCTGAAAAATAGTGTTACACCAACTTAAACTAGTCCGTAATTTCCTACCTTGTTTTATGACTTAAACATTCAAACTATTTGTTTCTCAGTTATTTCATGCCAGACTCAAGTCTAATATATTATTCATTTTTGTATGGGAATATAATGAATTGTTCCCGTTGCTGCCTTTGAAATGGACACTCCCTTCACATTGTGATGTCAATGAGAGTGCCTTGCAGGGTAGCTAAAAATGTCAGGCCCAGCAAGAAAAATTGATTTAATAAAAACTCTTAACTCTTCCCAGCCTCATGTGCATCAACAAATCTTTTTCTGAGGTTCTCAGGAATCTCTTTTGAAGGGACCTGCTTAATTTCACAAGCCATGGAGAGCAGACTCCAATGGTGACAAAAAAAGTAAAGGTTTTTTTTTTTTTTAGGAAAGGGCCTGTCAAAGACACCCCTGTATTTTCAGTGTGGTGAATGTAACAAAACTGGAATAAAAAGCTTGTATGTGTGTAACTTGTAAAGTTATGACTAAATTAATAAAATTAAGTCTAAAACCAAAGAAAACTATACATAAATGGCATTGTACTGCCTAACAGGTGAATATGAAAACAACTCCACTGCATTGCACATCCAGAGAATTATTCATATGAGAACACGCAGTGTTTCTTAGTAGTCTTTGGAATAGCACTTGAAAAAAAAAAACCTGCACCCATTGATAAACTTTTACATGCCACAGTTCTGTGTAAATTAGACAGTGAATTATCTGCACTGTTTCCTCACAGAGGGAATGCAATTTAAATGTTTTGTTTGGGCTGTGTTTTCCATCCATGGCTGAATGAAATCCAACAGCAGTTTCTTTCTGGTTTGAAATGTAATTAAAATAACAAATACAGTGGCTTTAGTAAAAACACTCATACATTCCGGGAGTTACTAAAAGGTAAATAATTAACTCAACATTTCATTTTGATGGATGCAAATTAATAAATTACACATCTCAAAGAAATTCAGTGCTTCAACACTCTGCATTCACGTTAGATAAACTACCCAAACAATACTGCAGACCTTTGTTATTACATGAACACTCACAAGATTAGTGCTTTCTAATTCAAACTGCCTGCTATGACTTGCTTAGTTCCAAGTCACAAAACGACAAAGGTGAAAGAATGTGATGCACTTTTGTAATCATCCCTTTAAGAAGACAGAGGGGATACCTTCATCTGGGGGGATGGGTTTGATGAATGGATAGCCCAAATCTGAACCATTATATTTACTCTGCAGCAGAGGAACACATTTAGGCTGCATTCTGGATCTTGTTTGAGGTACTCCATCAAAAATTATAACACAGAATTGCCAAAGTGCTGGGCCCAAGACACCCACTCAATCTAATTTCTTGGTTTAGAGTTGTTTATTCCTGTGTGCTCAACGTGCAATGCTCACTGCTCCACAGACAGCATAGGCCAAGCTGGCACGATCAGGACATCTTATTTGAAGCCCAAACCCCGCAATACATCATTGTGGCATTGTGTCCTTGTTGGTTTCCCTCAGTCTCGACCTCACCGCTGTACCTCAATACCCATTAACACCCATATTCACAACACCTCTACCACCCATTTTTAAATGAATGTCTTTAATCCAAATGTTATTGCCCATTAACGGCCAGAATTTCCCCAACGGAACCAAACTTGACTTCAGAAGTCAGTATCCATCATAATTTTACCACAATGACATCAGGTCCATTAATAAACTGTATGTGGCATCAGTAAGAGGTAAAACCTAATTTGCCACCATAATTCTGTCGGCTGAATGTCAGTGGCAAGGTTGAATCAGCTAAGCTGGGAATGCAATTTAATTTCTCAGTCCTGTGACTTATTTTCCCATTCATGGCCCCACTTTGTCCACACCTCAAACAGCCGTGAGTGGAGAGGAGAAGCCCCGGGTTTTGGGTCATAAGAGGAGTTTACAAGAGCCGAATATTCAGACTTTAAGAATGCCTACATTAATGTTGAATTAGTATAGTTTCTAGATCGCTACGAGAATGGGATGTTATTTCTGGATGTAGACAGAGTTGTAAATAGAGGAAAAAGTGAAAGTTCTGACATGCAGACTATTATAAATTTTTTTTAGCATTAACTGAAAGAAGTGTATAAAAGATAATACAAAAGGATGTTTTGACTCTTTTAAAAGTTTTAAGGTTTGAACACCAGGAGTGGCGGAGTCAACAAGGGAAGCCTTTGTGAGTGCGATGGTGACTGCTAGATCTTCCTAGTTACCCTGAGGCATATTCAGGGGCATGCCAAATAGAGCCCAGACCCTAGTGTAATTGTATAATAGAGAGAATAATGTCTATGTGGATCAGTATTATACTGAGTGGACCTTATGCAGGGGTGCAAATTCCCTGAACGTTTCACCGGTGCACCTTTCCTGATGGAGCCATTTGGCAGAGATCAGGCCTTTGCAAACAGATGCAATTATACCATTTACCAGTTTTCATCTTTTGATTCCAATACATTACATCATATGCTTATTGTATTATATGAGTCAAAAAGTTAAAGGGCAATTGTGACGGATAATTGTACATTATTTGTTTTTGTATTTAAGGGATTCAGCAAAATTATAGACTTTTTCTTTCTCCCCACAGATTGACTTCAGGCTTGAGGGAAATATACAACACGTAATTTGAATAGCTCCCATGTAGAGGATGAAGACTACAATGGCTTTTAGAGATTTTTATGAAATTCATGAATCAAAAAATTAAAATAAAAGTGACAAAGGAGGAATGGTAATTTCCAAAGAGAGGTTTGATAATCTTTTCAGACACTATTTGAAGTCTTAAGTGAGGTAGTGTTAACCTATAAAGCATTGGCAGTATTAGTTACTGAGGTGGTTAATTATTAATTCAATGATTTAAAAAAAGAATGTGATTTGGTCTATTACTTTTTAGTTTGCTGTATGAAATCATAACATTGTAATTGTTGGCATGATTCAACCTCATATCTTTTTACAAGTTTGCGCCTTGTAATTATTTAATTCGAATTTTTACTGGTTATATTTTACTGCACAACAACAGAATTTCCAGCTAGTGTGATAATGTGGTGGCATATTACGAAGTTACTTAATAACAATGACCTCAATTTAGTTATTCCACATGTGTTACCAACATTATAACAATAAAAATTTCAAGTTGCAAAAAAATTAGCTCTTTTCAGCGCAATTAAATTTAATAACATTTAGATAAATGTGATGGAATATTTGTAAATCACGTTTAGATATTGATATGTGTAAAATTATATATTTAATTAAACATAAAAATGTTGCTGCCCAAGAGCCTGTAAAATAAAACCACATCTCTGAGGCAGATTTTAATAAGAATACATTTGTTTTGGGAATAACCTTAATTGTTGATATACAATAGTATGGTAGTGTTAACATTTGAAATAATTAAATAATAATAATAATTTCAGGTGTTTGATTAGTTAGATTGGAAGAAAACTATAAAATGTGTTAATCACTTGTACTCTAAACATGAAAGATAAGTTACTATAAATACAGCTGCCTGTAATTCTTTCAAGAAATGTCTTTTTACAGCAAAACATATTTATGAACCCACCACTGCCAGAGAATCTTACATTACACACAAATATTTAATGCTTACCACTAAAGAATGTGTTTAAAAAATGCAGTCAGGATGGATTTTAAATTGTTGCAGCTGCAAATTTGCATGTTCATTTCCCGGACACAAAGAAGTTTATTTATTTATTTTATTTTTATTTTTTTTTCCTGGGGTACATCCAGTTACAAGGGGGTATTGCCTCGCTTGCTGCAGGCAACAGAATGCTAACAAGCCTGAAGTTCCATTCCGACTCAATGGCTGAATTGTGTTCTGCCAGCCAACATGTGGCTGGGAGCCATATTATCCCAGTGTTTTATATTCATGGGATTGAGTGGCATTGAGCGGCATTTTGGAGAAAGGTGCATTGGCCTAGGTCTGCCCTAAAGCTGCACTATTCTTTAATCGATGAGTTAACAATTCTTGTGACAAACATTTATCAGATCATGACCTTCTCCAAGTCCTTTTTTAATTAAGTCTTCATTACGGAAGGTGAGTGTACTCTGACCTTTTTTTTTAAACTCGGGGCTTTCACATAACTGGCTTTTGGGTATTTTTCATTCTTTCTACTGTCTTTGTCAACTCGTGTTGGACATTTTTACAAATAAATGTTATAGAGCACTGTACAAATTGCATTTTCCAGAGGGTTAAAACCCAGAGCAAATAAATGTAAAACTGGAAATTTTAAAGCGGGGTTAATGGCTCGGCATTTTCAGAACTCTCTAGATAACTGGATAGCCATCGGTGCAACAAAGATGACCTACTCTCTATTCTTGATTCTTGCTGTTTGGTTCTTTGCTGGAGATTGACCTCTTGTCATCCAGCCTACCATCCACATTCAGTAGCAGTTTTAGTCGGGTTTACAATAAATACACAATATCAAGATTTTTTTCCAAAACTATTTATCTCACTAGTATAGTCTTAGATTTTAGTGATCTAATCTTCTACAGACCGATTTTTATGATTTTAGCACATGATCGGTTATTTGGAGATGTACTATTTTCTAATTAGATTCTAATGAAATTTCTCAGTTGGAGGACTAGTTCCAGATTCTAGGACGCGTGCAGTCATCAGTGTGAAACCGAATGACTGATACTTAGCTAGCTAGTGCTAATTAGACTATTCGCTATAGCACTAGCTATTCGCTTTGAAAAAGAAGAGATCAGTCTCTCTTCACTAAGGCCAATCTTCTTGCAAAAATAAGTTTTCCAATGATCTATAACGGCTACATTGTATGATGCTCATGTAGCACTACAGTTTTCCCCAAACAGTCAGGATGTATTTTAAATTGTTGCTGCTGTAATTTTGCATGATCCCTTTCCTGGACACGAAGAAGCTTTGTTTTTGTTTTCCTGGGGAACATCCAGTTACAATTGAGTATTTCCTTGCTTGCTGCAGACAACAGAATGCTAACAAGCCTGAAGTTCCATTCCGACTTATTGGCTGTATTGTGCTCTGCCAACCATGTGGCTGGTGCAGTGATCACATTGCACATTTTTCACCGTTGTTAGCCACAAACCAAGGTGAATACCTTTTTTTGAGTTTGGCTGAGTTTTTCTTTGGCTATCCCTACCTTTCCATATACAGTGCAAAAGTCTTAGGCAAATTTTTACAAAGTCTTTAAAGCGAGTTATAAAGTTATAAAGGGCAGTAAAAACAGTAAAAATAAATAAATAAATAAATAAATAAATCTATATTTGAAGTGACTGTATCAGTTCTCTCAGGTGCACTGTTATGTAGTTTTATCAGACAATCAGCAGGTAGATTGTTCCGAGCATCTTGGATAACTTGCCACAGTACTTCTATAGACTTTGACTGTCTGCCTTGCTTCTGTCTGTCCAGGTAATCACAAACAGCCTTGATGATGTTGAGATCAGGGCTCTGTGGAGACCATACCATCTGTGGCAGAATTCCTTGTTCTTCTTTCAGAAAATGAATGTTTGGAAATCAAAAACAATTGTTTTTCTACTAACACACAAATGCAGAAGACAAAAAATAAACTTGAAAGACTACATTTGTGTAAAAAAAGCTATGTTGCCAAAGACGTTTGCACAGTACTGTATATTTCTGATGATGAAATCGCCAATGATTAGCAACTTCTCAGTATGCGTGCTGCCAAGTGGGGAGAATTGTGTTGCTGGTTTCTTATCACTCAGCTATTACAGTTATGCTTCATTCAAACCCTGAAAAAACGTTGCTGCCCAAGCCCTGCTGAGGCGCTAGGGGACATGCTTCCTGATGCATCCAGAGCTACTAAAAGAGTCTTAGTAGTTCTCGCTGTGCCTGTTCTTAGAAAGCTCCATACCTAACCCAGCAACTTAATCCGTTAATTGGCCACCACAGCCTCAGCACTACGATTCCCATGAGGCCATAGGACTCACCTGACCAATTTGCCTCCTGTTCAGGTGATGTTTAAAAAGCAGGAAGTGGAGGGCTTCCTGAAGAGAGGCCAAGAGAAGCAGAATGAGGAATGGCATGTGGTCAGGCAAGACTTTGTTTGTTATTAGTTTTGATGTGCAAGTTTTTTTGTGCAAGTATTCATTTGCGAATGTTGAAGTTGATCACTAGGACCCCACCCTGATTGAACCCTTTTAGTAGACAAGCCCCTTCATACAAAATAATTGATACAGTTAATTATGACTCAGCGAAAAAATAAACATATGGCATGGGTAGCAGTGTTTTTATAAGCCATTACTTCTGGAATCTTAAAGAGTTGGGAAGATTTCTTTGGTGAACTCTTTCTTGAGAGAAGGGGCCAGGTTGCCGTGTAATAAATTAAGGATTTAAATTCCCACAGTTGTACATTAGCCTTATTAAAATAACTGGTATCTGCTTACTTTAGAGCAAGATTAATTTACTTTGAAGGAAATTAATTGTTACAATTTGTTTAGTTCAGCAAGGCATTTTTAGGGATACATAATGTCCGCATCTGATTTACACATCTAAGGTGCCAAAATGCACTTATTAATTCGAATTTCCATGCCTTTAGTCATTGAAGGTGTGTGTTCCATTAGCACGGAAGTGTAGCTCTGGCCCCCATTCTGTATGCGAGGTCAATGAAGAATGAGTGGCTAGAGTTGGATTTGGGTCATGGGGGATGAGTTTGTGTTCAGAACTAAGGGAAATAATAAAACTAATTAGCAAGTAGAAGTGGAGTAGCGTAGAGTAAGGGGTTAATCAGGATAATTACAGTAGTTTGTTATCCTTAGGGTGAAGAAGGCTGCATGATATAGTTAATGAATGCGGAAAGGGGCTATAAGAAAGATTGATGGGCAAAAAACGTATAGATTTGCAGGATGAATTTCTCTGTAGGTCTTACTGGTTGCACCAACAGCAATGACTCTGAGGAAATAATGTTGAAATAATGATGCAGGGCTTGCATCTATACTTTAGAAAGTTGGAGAAGGTTTTTATTTAAAATTGTCATCACGATCTCGTAGCATTCCTGCACTCTTCACTGAACATTACCAGCTGAGTCCATTTTTTTTCAGTAACACGGCTGTTCCCCCCCCCCATCTTAACGGATGACAATGATCCAAGGCCAGTGGAATGTACTCTCATCTGCTGGCTTGAAGACTACAAGGATAGAGTTGTTTACCTTTTGTGGCCTTAGCAATTACTGAATCTCATAGCCAGGTAGAGGATCTGTGGGACTGTCTGGAGAGGTGCCATAAAAGCTGTCACGAGTCTGTGTGAATAAAATAATTTCACACTCTGCTTGATTGCATGAGTTGATGTTGTATTCATTACATCCTGGCTGCACATGGAAGAATTTGCTGTGTGTTTGTCAATACATAAAAAAACAAATGAGTGTGTCACGTTAAAACATCAATGTTTTACTAAAGACATACACAATGGATTTTCCAGAACTCAATGCCATGGTCACAACCTCATTTGTTACAGGATTTGAAAGTATAATTTCTGAGAGTACAGGTTCTGAATATTGAGATATAGATATTCCCGTTGGGGCCAAACTTCCCAGTGGGTAACAAAAGAAGGGACATTTGAGCTGGAACGTTCTACTAATATATACCCCGTTTACTAACACACCATTGTCCAGTCATTTTCTAAAACAAGGAACATACTTGGAAGACACTTAGGGAACCATCTGATGAGTGAGTATGCCTAATCTAGTATCTACTGGAAAAAATGTATTTCAGACATTTTCAGCTTTTTCTCTCTGTCCAAGGTGTAAAAATATTCATTTTTGCGTATTGTTCAATAAACTGGTAGATCCCCACTTACATGCCTGTAGTATTAGTTGTAATATTCATTTCTAGCCTTTACACCGATCAAAGTTTTACCTCTCGACCCTTTCTAGAGCTTGATGTTTGCAGAAGCAATTCAGTTTAGGTACTTTGTTTATGGATACGACCACAGTGCTGGGATTTGAACCAGCAGCCCTCTGCTAATAAGTCCAATACCTGCAAACAGGAAAGGGAAATGTTTTAAAGCACTTTGATTTAAAAATCTATTTTAATAACAAAGAAAAGTTAAAATTAAATATACATATTGTGCAGTCTCATCCTGCCCCCTTTGAGTCATCTCAGAGTCTATTCAATAAAATATTAAACTGGGTGCATTTCCTGATACTGTTTTGATAACCAAGTGCTCTCCTGTCACCCATGTCTAAACTGTAAGTGTGGGAAACTAGACTGCACCATTGGTGTTTACGGGGAAAGGTGGTCTGTTTCTCTTGGTCCACTTTTAAAACAAAAATTGCAGAGAACCTGTTTATGTTAGATTTATCTTCTTTTCCCTCAAAGATGATATAGATGTTCTACTGGGGCCATTGAAACTGACATCAAATTCACACGTCAAGGCACTTACTGTAAATTCAAATCTATTCCCAGTAACATCTTTGGCTAGGGCACTGCTTAACGTAACTAAGCAGTCATTTTCTCTGTAATTCAACCCTCATAAAGATGAACAAATGTATGTAATATTTTAATAGTCAGTGGAATGTAAGGTTTATCTTAACTTTATTGAGTTCCTTTCCTCCTAATGTTTGTTTCCTCTTTATTTGAAAAGCCAATGATGGAAATTTTGGCTACCGACAACAGTTAATGCCTGTCTCCGTCCCCCCACCACCCCCTCACCCTCTCTTCCTCAGTGTCCGTGACATGAGACTTGTTTGAGCAGTATGCTAGACGATGATGTGCCAGCTTCCCTGCTCCTGGGGATATGGTGAGCAGGTCTTTATCTCTCAGAAACAGACGCGTCGGCTTGCCTCCTCAGGGAAGCAGGGAAAGGTATGTGGGTGTTTGTCTTAGTGGAGTGGAGGTGGTAGGGTTTGGGGGCTTCATGCACACCATGCCAAGTCCGAAGAACAAAAAAAAAAAAAAAAAAAAAAAATACCCAACAACGGTCCAAAAAGGCCCTGGTCTCATCCACCGTCGCTCCCAGACGCGTCATTACATACTTTTGATTGCTCCGCGGTAATCGAGTTCCCCTTCTACCGAAACCACTCATGTCGCTCTTGAATCTGTCATTCTTCTTGTCTTTTCATCCTGTGCAAGCCCCCCCCCCCCTTCCTGTTGGATCTCATGTTCGAGGCATGCTCCGTTTCATTTCATAAGACAAGACATATAGTTGTCTGTTGAATAATTTAGTAAGGCCCTGATTCATTCTAACTACAATGATGGCCATCACCTTCTTATTACAGCTGCCATACAGGCATCGCGACTGTGCTTGAGTGAAAGTGCTTTTTTTTGCAGTGTGTACAAAAACAGAGAACAAGAAGCTGGAAGAAATGGACAATGTTCATCATTGCGCCTAAATGCACTCAACGGAGTGGAGGGAAAAAAAGACCACATCTGGACCCAATTTTAATGAAACACCATGCAGCTATTTTTCTTTACCTCTCAGTTTCAAGCATATTGGTATGGTTGCATTCAATGACTGCTAACAACACATTTTAAGTAATACAATTTATGTTTTTACAGCACTGCAGCTGAATGTGGGAAAAAAAAGAAATGTATAATTACTTCTGCTATCTGAAAACATGTCCAGGCTTATTGTTGGTGACAAAAACACCAACATATGGTTGGATTTGTTACAGAATTTTATAACAGCACCACACACAGAAGAGAAAGCAGATTTTAAAAAACAATTCCACATTATCAAGGCCTAAAAATGTATGTTTAAAAAAAAAAAAATTATATATATATACATATTGAAAGTTTGAAAGCAGAAGTTAATATTGATCTTGTCAATTCCACTTTTTGAGTCGTTGCTGTAACAATGTCAGCGTGTGTCTTGGTTCAATCTAACCGAATCAGTTGTGTTTACGTTTTTCAGATTTAATCTAGTGCCACTTTTCAGTTATATATAGTCTCTTCGTGGATATCAGCTTTGATGCATTATGATCTTTGAACACAATTTATTACACGCATCATTTAGTTTTTGGAAAGTGTTAATGATGATTCTTTGACACAGATACATAAACTTGCTAAATTTAAGCATGCTGGTGCATGTATGTAAGTCTTAAAGACTTAACAAGCATTTTATTTTCCTGTTAAGTTGTATTATATAATCTTCTGCTTCGTTCTGGCATCTGCTTCCATCTTCTGAAATAGCTTGTTGCGGTCATCTATGCCTAGGATACTTTTTCATTTTTCTTTGACATGATCTGCAAAGCATTCTGCAAGTTTATTTTTGAAGGCTTCTTAATTAAATTAAACTTGGGTGACCAGAAGCGTTATCCTTTATACAGCTGGACACGTCAGGGAGAGGAAGCAGAAACCCATGACAGGTTATTAGCAACATAAAGCTTCAAAAGATAACATAAATCAAAAATAAATATGTCTCAACTATATAAACAAACGGAGAACAAATCAGCTTGATGATGATGATGAAGAAGAAGGCCCCTGTCCATTGTGTCCAAGGCTCTGTGTTGTTGGAGCGCCGTAGGTGGAAACAGTGGCATTGAGTTTAAGTTTTTTCTGCCTTCTGTACTCACCCCTGTACATATTGTAATTGTTCTCAGCTTTGTCAGTGAAATAATACTGGCGAGCACTGATGGTAAAATGATCACTGTCCATGGTTCTGATGATGCTTTATGTTCAACATTGTGGTCCCCGAGTGCTCTCCGTGGTGCTGCACTGTGCTACAGCATCTCCATATGCAGGGAATCTCCTGCTTTACAGACTTTGCTTTGCCTTCATCACTGTGCTCCCTGAAAGCAGGGGCAATCCACAAGGCATGGAGGCAGACATAAAGCCTCACCATTTCTGTGTGCGCTGAGGGCTACAAGGGTTGCGGGCTCCAAAACCAGCTGAAGGACCCAGCCTGATTTTTTAAACATGTTTTTTTCTGTGGTTCCCCGGGTAATAGGCTCTGATCCGGCAGAGAGTGATTTCTTTTCTCTTTCCCAATCTAGCAAACGCAACTAGCATTTCTAGATAGAGATGAACTCTAGATTGTGAAAACTCCTACGTTGACTAGCAATGACCTCAAGCACAGGACAATGCTGGGGCACAATGCTGGGGCTAACTGCACCGACTGCATGCGTTCACATCATTTGGTCATGACCTATGCTGCTATAACATTGATTCTCACTGTACAGAAGTGCCTTAAGTCCAAATCATAAGGATTAAGGTACAAATGTAAATTTGAGAATCAATCGTATCTTTTGTAATAATAATAATAATTATTACTTATAACTAATTATAAAACACAAACATCTCCTTTTACCTATCTTACAAAAATAACAATAACACTGTTGAACGTCTCGTATCTGGTAAGTAATAGACATCACAAGCAAAATAAAATTGGAAGTTTAATATAAAGTTTCTAGACTCATAGTGTATGGCAGCTTGAGATTTATTTGTGTGAAACAAGAAATGTTATTACTAATATAGCTAATATAGCTTTTTTGTGGTATTCAAAAAAAAAAAGAAAAAAAAAAGGATTTCACAAGGCCATGTCTGTAACATTTTGGTTACCTGCTATAATTGCTAAACCAAAAGAGTTCCCTATAACACACGGAGCCTTATGGTTGAAAACTTATTGGTAAATTGAAGGCTGATATGACTTGGGGAAAGGCAAAATATGCAATGAAATAATAACCTTATCCTGATAATGCACAAAAAATGACTAAATAAGCAAAATTTTCACTGAAACTTCATTCTCACTCACAGGTTTTGAGGGGGCGAGTGAGGAGATTCAAATCTAACCACAGAGAGATCCAGAAATCCATGCCCTTCAGATATGAGCATTTTGAATACTTCATTACATATGCGCAAAGCAACAGCGTTTGCAGATGTTTGGAGACTAAAAAACACCTGATGAAAGAGGGTCTGCATTCTACATATAAATCATATTTGGGGATTTTGTTGGGGATAAAAAAGACAAGGGATAAGAAAAACAACGTTATTTGAACTTATTCAAGATGGCATCATTGTTGGATACTTCTGGAGGCTAAGTAATTCATTGTTCATAAAACATTATGAAGTAATGTTATAATATTAAAGAAAACTAAATGCTGTTCCGTAATAAACATCAGCATGGTTGGCTGCTTTCAAAACTGGTGTTAATCAACGTGTATATATAGCAGCTGAATAATTACTATCATAGCCCATAACAGATAAATATAAAGAATATGATCTTATGATCCTCGTGATTTATTAAAAAAACACATTAACTAGCGTAAGTAGACCGAACGTATTAAATGTGAAAACAAATTATACTGAAGAGCAATTACTTTCAAGTTGGTTACAAGACTACCAATGAAGAGCAGCATTAACGTGCTTATGTAAGCTTTTTAACGCATGACAAAACATTGCTCTAACCATATAAGAGAAAATAAAAACAATGAAATGCCAATTTATTCACATTACAACAATGCAATTACAATCATATTTGGTAAAGCTGTATATTATTGGTTTTATAAAACAAACTTACAAACCTTTCCAAATCTACCAATTGTAGTAAGCCTACCAAATTAATCCATTAACCCTTAGGTGGCGATAGCAATTGAACAAAAATTGCAAAGATAAAAAAATGTTATGAGGAACATCTGGCAGCAAGCTGCAGTTGTCATTGCTTTATCTTCATTGATTGTTCCTCAATGGGCCTTCAGGCAACAGAGATTGTCTTCACTAAGTAGAACAAATTGAAATTATTTTTTTTATTAATTT
>JAOYSI010005074.1:0-46140 GCA_025775065.1 Hiodon alosoides
TTCCAAACTAATTTGTTTCTTTAATTAGTATCACACATGTCTCCAATCTTGTAATCAGTCATTCAGCCTATTTAAATGGAGAAGAGGGGATGAGAGAAGCAACAAGACCGTCTCCATGCAGCTTGATGGTCCTGCAACAGTTGCAAATATTATTAAGAAGTTCAAGGTCCATTGAACTAGAGCCAACCTCCCTGGGTGTGGTCACAAGAGGAAAATCAACCCCAGATTGAACAGAAGGATAGTGCGAATGGCAGAAAAAGAACCAAGGATATCTTCCAAAGAGATGCAAGTTGAACTCCCAGGTTAATGTACGCTGTTTCTGAGTGCACCATCTGTTGCTTTTTGAGTGAAAGTGGCCTCCATGGAAGAAGACCCTGGAGGACTCCACTTTTAAAAGAAACATAAAAAAGCCAGACTGGAATTTGCTGAAATGCATATTGACAAGCCAGTCTTTCTGGGAGAATGTCCTTTGGACAGATGAGTCAAAACTGGAGCTTTTTGGCTAGTCATATCAGCTCTATGTTCGCAGATGGGGGAAGCTTTCAAAGAAAACACCATACCTACAGTGAAACATGGGATCTTGGTTATATTTTCGGGCTGCTTTGCTGTGCCTGGGTACAGGGTGCCTTAATTCTGTGCAGGGCACAATGAATTCACGGCATTCTGGAGCAAAACCTACTGACCAGTGTCAGAAAGCTGTCTCTATCACAGGTCATGGATCATCCAACAGGATAATGACCCAAAACACACAGCTAAAAGCACCCAAGAATGGATAAGAACAAAACATTGGACTGTTCTGGAGTGGCCTATGAGTCCTGTTCTGAATCCTATCAAACATCTATGGAAAAAGCTGAAACTTGCAGTCTGGAGAAAGCACCCATCAAACCTGAGTCATCAGGAGCAGTTTGCTCAGGAAGAGTGGGCCAAACTACCTTTCAAAAGGTGTAGAAGTCTCTGAGAGCTATAGAAAATGTTTGATTGCAGTGATTGCCTCTAAAGGTTGTGCAAAAAATATTAGGTGGCGGGTCCCATCATTTTTGTCCATGCTATTTTAATTTTCACAATATCGCTAAACAATCAAAAGCAAAGTCTATATTCGGTTAAATATGGAATAAACAATGGCAGATGCCAATTACTTTTGGCAGTTTCAAGTTATTTCCACTGAAATGGTGCATTCTTTGTTTTTGTTTTTGTGGCGAGAGATCAACAAATTTGACCACGTCTGACTGGAAACTAAATTAGTGAAAAAAGTCATTTACCTACCTCAGTTTTTCTTCCTTTCTCCAAAAGCAGGTAGATAATCTAATTGTATTAACGACATGTGACTTAACGTGTGGCTTCTGGTTAATTTGGCACTACAGGACACTCAAAGAATACAAAATGTCATTGAAACGCTCCCTTGAGTAAAAACAATGGTTGAAGCTGATTGCGTTGATTAAAATTGGCCTTGTATCTTTACTGAAAAACTCAATACGTGGATGATGAATAGAGAATTTGCAAACAGGTCAATTTATTAATTTTTAATTATTAAATTGAAGAATATCAAGATCTAATCACACAAGAAATTACTTTTGTGAATAAAAAAAACAATTTAGAACTAAAGCCCTTAAATGGAAAATGATTAGTTGTGGATCAAGTCCTACCACGACCCAAAATGGGTAAAAGTACCAACGCATGTTCCAACGCTTGCTAGAATCTCCTTCTGATAAACATACAACATGGTAAGGCAAACCACCTGCGCTTCACGTAAACCACTTCCACACGTTACAGGACAGAAATATTATGAGCATCTCCTCTTATTACATAGCTGGTCATAAATACTCCACGTGTCTCAAAATGACATGGAAACATTACCATCAGATTCATATTACACACAACGAAATAAACTTCTTTTTTTTTCAAAAGCATTTTAGCATTCTTAAAAACATTTCGGAACACAGTATGTTTGTTCAGATAGACTGGATATTGACTAAAATAAACTGAAATAACTTAATGGCTTGTGAATGAGAACTGCAATATTACAGCCTGCATTTGCAGTCACACATAAAGACCCTGATATCTCCATTTATGAGGTCAGTAAGGAAGAACAGAAAAAAATACATTTCATTTTCCATTGTCGTCTTTTTTTTGCGTGCTATAGCATTCAATAAATAGCTGGTCAGTGTTGTGTATACATCTAAAATGGTGTCTATAGAGATCCAGGCAAATCACAAGGCTGCTGTGGGTATTATGTTCATAAAACAAACTAAAATTCATTGGGTTGGAAGGCCACACATACAAAACCGATTTATGTTGTAACACAGAGCGAGAAAAATTAGTTGGACGGGCATGATGACCAAACTATTTATTTTCCCAAGAGCAACGCTTTTAAATTAAGCGGCTGCACTGTGACCGATTAGAATAACCCAAGCACAGAGCCGTGGTGCTTTTATGAATAGTACAGACACTTACTGCACTATCCTGTTTAATTTGCTGATGCCATTTTAGGCAACAATACTGTAAAAAAAAAAAGTCATTGTCATTTTGGACTGAAGGTGCAACAGCTAACCTACTGGCAATTGAAAAGAACAGTAAAAACAAACAGTTTTGTTGTTGCCAGACATACAACTAAAACACTACCTCATTTGCCTTCTTGCTGCCAATTTAATAACTGTAGAGTAGAAGACCATCAGGCTCATGTAGAAGTGGGATGGAGTTTGCTTTGGCAAATTAGACATAACAATTATGTCTATGCGTGAGTTGTGGGCAAAGGAGACAACTTTGCAGACCTGGCCCATGGCAATCTCTGTAATAGTTCAATAAATAGGGCACGCTAAAAAGGCCAAAGTTTCAACTATGAGAGCGATCACATGCATTTGTTAATGAGAGTCCACCTGGATCCGCATAGTCAGTAGATATAACATAAAACTTTTTTCTGTGGGCAAAATATCAAAATGCAGACTTCAATCATAACACAAGGGTGTACTGGTTATGAAAAACACAATATATTTTCATGTGGATATTGGGCACTAATTTATTCCATATATATCCATAATAATATCAGACTACGCAGAAATCAACCTGCGGGGCAGCACCCTTGAATTAAAAACTGAGGAGAGGCCATCACAAAGAGGAAGTGATCAGTGTCAATGGGCTGAAGACACAACAGTGGCAGCAGCCATGGGTGTCGAGCGCCAACGATGGCATCGCTGCTGTACTTTTTCTGTGCCTCTGTGTGATGGTTTTGAAATGTGTTCAACTTGATAGAAAATTGCATTAGCGTGTTTGGTTCTTTTCCCGAGGAAGGCTTAATACCTTGGGTTTTTTGTTTTAACGCATCAAATAAGTAAAGGGGGCTTGGTTCTCATTCTTCCTTTTTGTCATTATAGCACCTATTGTTTTCCACAGTAACTTCCAATGTCAATATCTTTGTCAACGTTGTGGGCTGTAACTGGATTAGCAATCTTAATGACCATAAGGCAGAGGCAGCAAGCAGATGTCAAACATTAACTGGGCCTTGATTCGAAGATGACAATTCCTTTTGGGAATGTTCCGTTTCTTGGCTGTTGTGTGGATACTCCCTCACGTGTAATGTAAAGTCTGTAAATAGAGGTAAATGGGGATGTGGGCAGGGGCCAGGCTCCAAGGCACTGCCTATTTCTGCCTGACAAAAGCTCTGTAGAGGGTGAAGCCCAGGACTGACAGGACAGCCGCTCCTAGTGTTACTCTCAACCAGAAGGAGGTAGCCATCGTGTCAGAGCCGTTGAGATGTCTGTTAAAAGACACAGTGAGAGAAAATGACATCATCAGAAATGACAACATGCTTTATATATCTTTAGCTATAACAAATCTATGGAAAAAAACTTCCATAAAATGCACACCTAAGGAAACTTATATTTAGACAGATTTAGCTTGAGGAGCTGCAATTGTTCCAATAGTTACAATAATGGGTACATATCCCACTGCGTAGAATGCAGAAGTATCAAAACACTCATAGCCTTTTTAAATATTAAGCAATGTTAACTGGAATCAATATCAACAACAACAACTGAAGTGAAGTCAGGGCCCTAATTAGCTTAACCAAGAAGAAAGAAAGAGAGGAGAGGAGCGTACGGGAACATGGCCGCCCAGGCCAGCTTTGAATAGATGGTGGTGCTGGGCACATCCAGGCCAGTGCAGGAGAAGTGCAGAGGGGGCGGCAGGCGGTGCTTGTAGCAAAACTCCACAGGAGAAATACCATGCTGCTGCTTCTGCTCGGGGAGATCTGCCTTGGAGGCCACCACCAGGCAGGGGATGCTGCGGTCCATGTAGTGTTGCTGCAGAGAGAATTAATTAATTAATTGAGAAATTAGCTCAATTATAGGGGAGGTTTGATGACATGAAGCAGTGGGCTGTGATACAATACAATATAAATATTTAATGGCTTTTCTTCATAAATAAAATCACAGACGAAAGGTAAGGACAATTAATTCCCACTGATCCAATCGCCACACGTTTCTTTTGTCAGCATCACATGGGAGGTTCAGTGCTGATTGGAAGACAGGCTTAACGACATTGCCAGCCTGCAGGCACCCTGAAAGCCCTGATGAAATGCTGGTTAGTGCTGAGCCTGAAGAAGCCCTGCTGATTCCTTCTCACACCAGCTCAGGTGCACAGTTTTGCATAGCCTCTTTGCACTCTCCCAGTCACAATAAAACCTTTCAATTGCAAGACATTCTTGCATTTAAAAAAAGGAACACAATTCGTACCGCTTGTGAACGTGTTTCAGATTCATACAGAAACGCAAAAATGCCTTGATGAATAACTAAGTTAAGTAGACTTGCTTGTGGCACGCCCGGCTATCTCCCTGAGCAACCACATCCCCCTGTGACTCACCTTGTAGATACTGGCACAGTAGTTGAATGATTTGGGGTCACTGACGTCATACATGAGACAGGCTACATCACAGATGGCTTCTGAGGCCTTGAGGAACTCTCGGTCCACTTCTACCTCATAGAGCTGGGCCAGAAAGCAGAGAGAAAGCATCTCCAGAGAGGGTTTTACAGTTATTTATTAGCTTAGCAGATGCTATATACAGTTATTTAATAGCTTAGTTTAGGCTATTCACAGCTACTTATTAGCTTAGCAGATGCTAACTTCACATTTTCTAATCAATACATTTGCATATTCACTGAAACATTTAAGGCTAAGGAGTTTGTTAAAGGGTACTCAACTGGGATTTTAACCAGTAATCCACTTGATACAAGTCCAGAACAAAAGTCAACCAGGTACTTACAATAAGATACTTATCCTGGTTGTTCACCTGGACCGTGTTGATGGTGTAGTAAGAGAAGGCACCTGTTTCACTGTTCTGACTCTAAAACACACAATATTAACAGTTACCACAAAGACGACAGTCTGGTAATATGAATATGAATATGCAGACACAGAGTGCAATTAAATTTCTAGAGCGCGTAGAACTTCAGTACAGTACAATATATGATTTACTGATCATACAATTGTTTTTCACCTTTCAAACTTCATAAAAACCTAAATATAATAGGTAATTCAATACAAAACCGTACTCCTGTGTTTAGTGCAGTATAGAGCAATAAGTAAACATTTTTTGAGAGCAACACGGTGACTGACACTCTTGAGAGTGCATGTTAACAATGACTCACAAGACATATAAATGCTTACCGACAGGCTTCGGCCCAGAAAAGCCTGCAGGAAGGCTGTCTTGCCCGTGCCGCGGGGTCCAATCACCTTACAGAGGAACACTGTGCGCTGCGTCTGCCCCTTCTCCAGGTCCACAGCCTTCTCACGTGTCACTGCAAAGACACACCATCACACTCACTAAACTGGTCCTGAAGTATAAAACAAACCTCAGATCAATACTCTGTCAGCAATGACAGGCACACAGAAGCCATCTATACTGCACCACTCCTTCCTGCCTGTCCCTATAGGAGCCTTTCTCAAAGGCTTGCATGAGACGTACACAAAACAACGCTGATGTGGTGAATTATCAGCCCCATTACAACTGACGGCTACTGCTGGCACAGATATGGGCAGTGACGATACATTTTAAACTTGGGAGTGGTTACAGCTGCACCTATAAAGACAATGAGTTGCCATAACTACAATGCATTATCACACAGGCCAAGGAGAAAAAACAATCTACTTCAAGGGTGCTTTACAATTGATTACACAGGTTCCGCCTAATTAAATAATAATTCAGAAAATGTATCACACTGAATTTTGGCAAGTAACTAAAGTGCAGCGATTTATGAATACAACCCGGTGCAATCTGTTCTTAAAACTTATTCGTTTTAGCATTTACATGATCTTACAACATGGATAAAGGTAGTGCAAGAGGCAGTTAATCTCTTTGGTTGAATTTCAAAGAGCTCCCTAATCCCTCAGCTCCTGCTGATCATCAGGAGGGTAGTACTTTGTTTGTAAGGCAATGAATGCTGATCAGGGACCACACTGCACTGCAGCATGAAGTAGGGAGCAAGAGATATGTTTAGATATGCCTGCAAGTGCATTTTCAGTTCATGTATGCCTGAGTGAGACTGAAAAACACACATAAAAAATATAGCACCATTATTATGCTCTCTGTACTCCACCTAGTAAACAATTTGCAATCAATATGATTTCAGTAGGAGTCTTACACAGTTTCTCCTAAAGGAAAAATTAATGGTGTATTTCTTGCCTTGACATGACACAGCACTCCATGCCCATAATACAGTAAGGCTACCAGGTTTAATTGCTGAATATAAAAACGGTAGCACATCTCTATTGGTGCATGCCAGCCATGCTATAATGAGACAATAACGTACATTTGCAATTGTGCTACAAGTAATGTTGCCTGTAATGCATGACAATTTAAGTTCATACCCACACAAGCTTTTTTTAGGGGCAGCTCCATCTAGTGGTCTACTGTGTATATAGCACTGGCTTTCCTGAACATGCAGCTTCGCTTGGGGGACGCACCTGTCACCGCTGAGGTCTGGGACTCCTGCTCAGTGAGAACAGGGTAGCCGAAGTAACCCAGGTACTCCAGACAGCGGTTGACATCCAGGAATGCGGTCAGCCTGAGGCGAACATATACAAACACTCCATCAGGACTTTAATAACCTCATCAGTAAAAACTGAAGATGCAACAGACCTGATGACAGAAGATGGCACAAACACACATGCAGGGCAAACCAACAAAGAGGAATATTAAGCCAAATATATTAATTAATAGGAAGGAAGTGGAAGCAGGCTGGATATTCCAGGTTTGAAGCTTATACTTACATCCACTGACACAGGTATCCATGCAGTGACAGGAAGCCATCTTTGTTCGTGGGGACTGTCGTGTACATGTCGGCACCCCATGGCATGTAGGGAAACACACTAAACAGATTTTTCAACTCAGTCGGAGAGAGGGCCTGATCCTTGTCCTGGAGAAAGAAAAAAGGGGGAAAAAAAGTTGAATGACATGTTGAATGGACTTGAAAAAACAGTATATCCCAGTAGGAAAGTGTGAAAATTGAAGTCATTGCTTGAAATGGTCGAAAGTCTTTGCATTAATCACCTCATCATACTTGTCAAAAAGCATTTGAAGGAATTGATGTCCAAAATGATTGAGCTCTGTGGTACAGTCCACAGGAACACGGAGTCTGAAAAACAAAACACATCAACTGAGCAACCCTTGACAAAACCGCTGAAGCAACAGTGTTGATAAATAACTTTTAAATGATGCAGTAACACATAGCCACAAGAGCAAACTGATGAAATTTTAAAAACACTGTCCATTTCATTTAATCAGTCACCTACAGTAAATAGTCTGGTATTACTCATGTTGTTGAGCTGTCAAGCTTGACTTAAAAATAGCAACGTCAACTACAGAAATAAAGAGATGTTTTTCAAACATTTGGGTTTAGCTGAAAAACATTTGATTAAATGGGAAATTAAAACATACAGCCAGGACACGAAGGACAGTTTTAGAAAGGACTATGATAAAACCATAAGGCGGCACACATACTGAGGGTAGAGGTAGTCGTCTGTCAACTCCAGTGTGTCATCATAGCCAAACTTCCTCAGGATAGTCCAGGTGGTCTCATGTCTGCCCCTCTGAATGAACAGTGTATTGAGGAAGAGGAATCCTGGGATGTAGAAGAGCCAAACTGTTGAGCTCCCCAGAATGCCGGAAAGTCACAATGATCATTTTTACATCCCAAAAAATACACTGAGAATGAAAGGCTCAGAACAGCTTTTCCCTGGTACACATACTAACTAAAGCTAAAAAACAACACTAAATAATAGCATCTTTAGCATAATCACCATACAAATCTATGACCCTAGAATCTATTTTTGACATCAGGTTTATACTGTGACTGTTACGTTTGTTGAGTCACTTTCTAATTAAGTGGGCATTGCTCCCTGTCAGCAGCTGTTCAAACCCCCCCCCCCCCCATCCACCCACCAACCCACCGTTCAGTGTCAGCCCGTTATCCTGTACGCCATCGCCTGTGTTCTTCCACACCACCGTTTTCACATCCTCTAGAGCTTGGGGCGCCAGTGGGTTTCCAAAGCAGGACTTCTGTGGGACAAAGATAACATGAGAGGGAGTGTGAGCAACCTTTCATACCTGATAATGGATCTGTTGTGTGCGAGGTTTAACAAACTCCGTGGGAATTAAATTAAAATGTTAATATGAACTTGGAGTGAATACAAGATCCAAAAAGAAAATGATAGAATAAAATCTCGAGACGAAAGAAATGGTGTGCAGTGTCGTTAAAAATATTTTTACCATTACCTCTGTAATGGTTTTAGCTAAAACAAAGTTAAACTAAACAACATCACACGTATAAACTCAATCTTCGATCTTCTGCAATGACAGATACAGTTGTATGTAAAAGTTTGGACATCCCAGGAAAAAAAACAGCATGTTACAATGAATCTTCCAGTGAACACAAGCTGACCTGACGTCTATGTGGTACATAGTCAACCATTCCGCAAATGTTAAAACAGGATTACTACTTATTTGCCGTGATTACAGATTCAAGATTATAAAAAGAGAACATGGCCCATGCAAAGATTTGTGACTTGGTACTTGGTATCTTTTGGCAGATATAACTACTTCCAAATGTTTGCAGTAGCTTTCTATTCTTGCCTTTGAAGTTTTTTCCCCACTCTTTGTTGCAGAACTCCTTTACTGCTCAGAAAGATTGTTAGGTCTTGGTCTCGTTACACGCACTGCAAGTTTGAGATCTCAGACACCAATTTTTTAGTTAGGGGACTCTGACGGCCATTCCAGAACCATTTTGATTCTTTCTTGTAAATATTTCATGGTATATTTTGAGGGATGTTATGGATATTTGTCTGTCTTGCTGAAATATCCAACCTCTTTTCAGCTTCAATTTTCTGACAGATTGGGATTTGGCTCCTAGGATTTGTTGATATTTAGTTAAATCCATTCTTCTTTCCATCCGCACAATATTTCTGGTTCCACTGGCTGGCGCAGAACCGCAAAGCATAATTAGTCACTCCCATGTTTAACAGTTGGCAAGGTGTTCTTTTCGTGAAATACTTCACCCTTTTTTCTTCAAATTTCCCTTCCTTGGTGGTGGCCAAAGTTTAAGTAGTCCAGAGCACATTATTTCAAAAAGATTCAAGCTTGTCACGGTGTTCTTTTGTATACTTTAGACACTGAATATTGTGATGAGGGTCTAGAAAAGGCTTCCTTCCTTGGACAATGCTCCGATGCAGATCCTTGTTATGTAAGCTAAGCTATACTGTGGACCCTTAAACAACTCCCGCATCATAAAAACTGTTCTGAAGATCCTTTGCAGTGACCTGTGGGTTCTGTTTTTGGGCAAGTCTATGTGATATTTTTGTAGGTATTCCAGAATGTGCCTTGACTTTAACCGTTCCATTTAACTTCCATTTCTTAACAACATGTTTCTGACAGATGAAATTGCTAGCTGGTAGCATTGAGCAACATAGCAATTTTTTTGTGCTTTTCCTATTTAGTCAACTAACCTCATTTTGAAATCCTCACACATCGTGAATCAACCCTTCAGGGACATAGTATTTTATCTTTTTCATAAACTAATTAAGAACAGTCCAAAAACTTTGTGCCATGTTCACTTATGTTTATTACTTTGAATCTGTAACAACTGCAAATAAATAATAATCCTGTATTAAAATTTGCAGAATGGGCAGCTGGTGGTGTAGTGGTGAAGAAAACAAGCTTGTAACCGACAGAGCGCCAGGTCCAGTCCCATCCCGGCAATTGTACCTGCATTGCTTCAGTAAAATATCCAACTGTATAAGTAGATGAATGTAGAAACTTATAGCTGTGTAAGTCACTTTGGATAAAAGCATCTGCTAAGCAAACACAATTCTAAATTGTACCGTGTAGAGATTAAATCAACTTTGTGGTCACAGAAAGATTCATTGTAACATGCTTTTCTCCCCAGGAGTGCCCAAACATCCATTATTAGATATTGCGTCATTTTGTTATCTACCTGGATTTATCTGTTTCGTGGGGACAGCTAGGCATACTATAATTACTGTACCGTTTGCATACCATGCTTATGGAAATAAAAATTTTGGAAACAAGGCACAAGATGTTTCACAGAATGTTTTAAACAGCACTTTCAAATGTGGTTAGACAAGCATTTTTTCTCGCCTGAAACCTGTTGAGTTCGTCGTCACTGAGGATCCCATCGTTGTCTTGGTCGGATATGTTGAAGACTCGACTCAGGGCTCGGACACACATAGGCCTTAACTAAAGAAAAGACGAAAAACAGAGACACTCATTGTGATCCCTTACCCTAAACATAATTGATGTTATTGATGTTAATCGTCACTGTGAAACACCCGGTCCTGCACTGCACAAGCATCCACCTTGCTTAGCAGGGTAGCATGTCTGCAACCTAAACGTTACATGTAGCATAGCGTTTAGCTAACCTGTTTGTCCTCAGGGTCATAAAGGGGGGCCGTAGGGTGGAGTACAGCCTTCTGGGCATAGTAGAATAGCTCTGAGATGTTTTTCAGGTTCTTAGCCGAACACTGTGGAAGTAGAAGAGAAAGAATTGTAGCTTTCAGGATGAGAATCAGCCGTGGATGGCACGCAGTTGGAGTGCAGACCTCACCTCCACGCAGGTCTCAATCTCAGAAAACTGGTTCATAATGGGCAGGATGGATTCCATGGAGCTTGCAGAGCGCAGGTCAGACTTGTTCCCCACTAAAATTATCGGAACCCTGTAGCAGCAAAAGATATACTTCATAAATGCAGGAGTTTCTTAACAGTGCTAAAGGGAGGAGTTACAGTTACACAAGTTCTTACTTGCTTCCCTTCTCCACTCCTCCATTCACTAAAGGGATCCATTTTGTTCGGATCTGAAAGAAAAAACACCCATTTAAGCTTTTTTATGCACAGCATGTCTTCTTAACAAAGTAGTAGGGGCACCGCCACCACAACGTAAAACCAGAATTCTAAAATATTTTATGTTTTACTAAGCTGAAGGCCGAAACAGGACAGTCTCTTGCTAGTGACTGCAGTGAAAGTTACCTTTTCTATGGTGTCCTCCTGGGTGACATCGTACACCACGCACACCACGTTGGCCTGCAGGGAAGAACATGAAGCCAGGTTAGAGTGACCCAAGCATCTCCAAGCCACATTATCAGATATCTGCCACTTTGTAAACTCTAAGAACTGAGAAAAGGCCATAAACCACTAGGAATAAAGAGAGGGTCTGTTTTTTGTGCTCACTGCACATCATCTGTATCTATGGAGTGATGTTAAAATCACACTCATACTTGAATCTGAAAAATTGCTGCTGAACCTTGGATGCATTCTGACATTTGCAAAAACAAATGCATTCAAAAATAGGTACTGTCTATAAATGGTAAATATCAAAAGGGAATGTTTAGTAGTAAATATTATAGTAAAATAATAGCAATAATTGTATTAATGGAGAAACTCAAATACCTTAAAGTAACTAAATGCATAATGAAAGCCACAATAAAATAGCACAAACAAACCTAGCCTTAAAGCATACATGGAGTGCTTTACCATAAACAATATATTTTAGTTATTTAGCAATACTTTTGTTCATACTTTTACCAACACATTTTTTAGGTAGGTCAATTAATAGCAAAACCAGCTTTAAAATGAACTATGACTACAATATCTTTCATCATGCAAATCTCTGAGCCAGGCAGGCATCTTGCTTAAACATACCCAAATTAAACATGACACAAGACAAGCAGAAAGCCACAGTTCACCTGAACCTACTGTTAAAATACATTCAAATGTCATTTCTGCAATGGTAAACCCTATCTTAGAGGTCACAATATGTTCATCATAATGCAGGGGAGGGGACAGAGTGACGTCAAATTAAAAACCTCAATTGTAACACTCCAACAGATTGCTCTTAAGGTCAAGGCAGACTATACAGCTTCTGTGTTCAGAGGTCACACAAATTAACATAGTCAGATTACAACTATATTTCAATTGTAAACATAATTTCTCATTCCCTAAAGCGGAACAACCGTATTGGTCAACGGACAGGAACTGGGGGTGGGTTAGGGTAAATCACACAGTTAATCTCCTCGGACCAAAACCACAGCGGCTCCAAATCTGAGAAGTTTCTCTGTAAGAACTGGCCACAAGACACTGCAAGCGTGTAAAACTGTGCTCACACATGTTATATGGATGCTTGGCAGAGTCAAATCCCTTGTATTTACATTTGGGTTTTGTGCGACAAGTGCACCTCTGATGCTTTGGGGATGAAAACAGTCACTGCAGCAGGACCATAGCCCATATGGACACGGAGTATTCACCAACTGACATTACCCTACCATGAAGCAGCTAACCTGCCTAGTAACTGATGTGCCCTTACAAGGACTGCCTAGGGTTCTTACCTTCACAATCTCTGCTCTCAGCACCTCATCGGTCTGTTCACTTTCTGTAAGTCAAAAGGAAATTGTTGCTGTGACAGACAGACAGAGTGCATTCAGAGTATATCCACCCCGCAATAACACACCCAAGTATGACTTGACATGGACGCTTGTGTTAGCGGTGGAGCCACAGGAGTGTGCTTTACCTGAGTAGTCGACAATGTGCGTGGGCACTTTTTCAGGGGTGACATCGGCAGGGATGGTTATCTCTTCGGCACGAAGTGGAACCTACAAGCACCATGATTTCAGACCGTGGGGTCCAGAATAAATCATGCACTTTGTACCGGAATTATGACGGGGTTAAACAGTGTTGCTCCTCAATAAGGAGACCATGGAACAAGGCGCCACATGGTGGTAACAGGGATGAGGAGTGGGATTTAGTTGCTGCACAGGTGCATAGCTTTAGGGAAATGGGACAGGGGCATCGTCATGTGGGTACTGACCTCTTCAGGAAACTCCTCCCCAACCAGAGACATGATCAGTGATGTCTTCCCCACCTTGGCTAAATAGAGGAGAATAAGGCAGTGTTAGAGACAGAAGAGATCATACAACGAGACGACTTTACATAAACAGAATACATATTAATTATGGAAAAAAAGTGTGCTTTCATGGTACACATGTTAGAGATACGTTTAAAGTACAATATGTCTGACAATTACTCATGTACATATCATGTTTTTATCATCCATGCCTTGGTGACCATGGCTGTGATTCCTGAGAAAACAAATAAGATAAGTTGCAGCTCTGTTCATTTTCACCACCTAGACAGTCGACACCCACAACACCTGAAAGTTTATATACAGATAACTAGGAGCCACAAATTTTAAATATAAACTTATAAATAAGCCATTTATAAAACACACAATGCCAGCAAGATGGTTCTTTTCCATTACTTATTTCTATAATTTAACATCCCCTGGGGAGCCGATTCCAGTGACAGTTCGCCAAGTCAACCATTGGTAGTCTAGAAATTTTTGATGCATTCATTTAATTATTTTCATTCGACGAGCAGGTAAGCGCTAGCTAACAAACTCGCATTGGTGACAATTGTAACATTGCTGACGTTTTCAATTGCAAAAGAAAAGCTCGATGACCAGCTCGTATTTTAGATCTGTCAGTATCGCTGATATACTTTTAGAGTGTAAAAGTCACGTCAATAAACGTGATCTTATCATAGTTAATAGATTTTACTTTCAGCTAGTAACGAACATTGGTTTAGGAATACAAAGGCAAACCTCAGCTTGCCACTTTAAAGGCCAGAGTTTAGATATGAAGACAAGTTGTTTTAATTAAATGATTGATAAATAAAACAAGAGCAACAGCGCCTTTTCTTTCTTTAGATTTTAAAAAATTGCTAACTAGCTAGCTACCTAGTCCAAAAGTTTCAGCAATCGAGAATAATGTACTCACGTTCCCCCAACAACAGTATCCGGACATCTCGTTTCATGTTTCTGTTCACTTGTGTTCAGAAGGTCTGTGTTTCAAAGCCTTTCCACGTATCTATTGTTTATTATTATTTTAATTCAGACGTTTCTCAGTGACCCATTCCGCCTCTCGCCAAGGAGAATCGCGCTAAAGCCGTTTCCGGTCCTGAGGAATTTCGCGTTACAGCCCTCTGCCGTCAATATAATTGTACTACATAGAGATAAGAGCGCAAGTCAGATTGTTGATAGTAATAAAGAAGTTCTAATGTTATAATACTGCAGAGAAATTTTTGAAAAATGTACATGAAAATACATTGTTTGGAACAACCTGGTGACAAGTTTAAAAAATCATTGGCATTTTTTTCCTAAAATAAACAGTAGTAGCATCATGATTTGAGTGAAGTTAGACAAAAGTAATGTGAAAACCAATGTAGTATTGTTGGGTCTGCAAGATTAGTTCGAATGATAAAATATATAAACCGTCCTGTCAGAGATGCATTTTTAGTCTCGGCAACATACCCCAGCATCCTCTTGGCAGCAAGGGAGCCTCAAGTGGTACCTGCAACTTCTCAAAATACCTATTTAGATAGCTGCTCACAAATCTTCAGTGAAATTCAGGGAAGAATTTGATACACCAGACCTACTCATAATAGACACTGCTTTTTTGTCAAAGAGATCCCTTGGCTTCAGCTATTGTTAGGATTTTGGCAAGAACCAAATGCCCCAGCTTGTCTGTAATGACCTGGATCTCAGTGCGACCACAGTTACAGACATGCTGATGCTTCACACAACAGGTGCTGTATTTACATACATTTTGAGGCATGTTGATTGACTGCATCATTGGATTCTCTGCTCAGCTGTAGACTGACATCAGCACAGTGTCAGGTGGCTGGGTTTTCAAGAGATTGGACCTTCTGAAGGACACTGTCCAGGCAGGACAGAATGCTTTATGGATGCTCTCTAGCAAGCTGAGGCCAGGGGATCAATGGACCGTTCAGGCTTGGAAATCTAGCGGCCACTCAGTGTAACACGTTTGCCCCAGTCTAATTCCAACAGCAGAATGAAATTTTTTTCTATTTTTTTCTTTCCTAAAATTACTCTGAAATATACAAATGCATACCTTTACCTTTATATATTTTCTATATAGTCCAGATCTGACAACATATAAATTCATTATCTGAGACACACTAGACAGAAAGCAGGATTTTATCAAAATCATTTCAGATTAATGGTATTGTGTGATTTTGGTAAGCCTGGAGAAAGACTTCAATCCAATCAGATGCTAAAATCAAACACTTAAATATGAAAATATTGTGTTGAATTTTATTCCACGATAGGGGCTATTCCCATGTGGGGCTCTCCATAATTCTTATCTTCACCAGAGCCCTTTGAGAAGCTCTTATCAGACTCAACTTGTCCTCATTCAAGCTGGTTGTGACATCCACCCTGCAAGTCCAATAAAAATGAAAAATTAATGTAATTCTGATTACAGCTCTTCATTTCTATGTTTAATCAGCACCTTAAAAACCAGACGACATCAGACAGGACCACTTATCCAAGCAAAATTTAATTATAAGAACTACAGGTTGTAATTATTACAGCTGCATTGCCATTATTCATTGAAATGTAGTTTCTGCTTTACCTGGGGATGGAGTCAATCAAAAGATGTTCAGTGCGTCATCAATCAACCTTGAATTCCCTCAGCATACTTAAGTGGATGTACTGATTTGAGAGAACGCAGTAAAACACTAGAAAACCACCACCCACAAGAGCCTTTAGTCATCATCAGTGCAAGTGAGATGACAAGATCCTCTTTGATGTGGTGAAATGGGCTACTCAAAAACTATTAGGGGTATCAAAACTATTAGTCGACTCAGACTCTCAGGCTTTCTTCTGACATTTATCTGCTGCTTAGCACCAGGTTTTCCCAATGAAAATGTTTTATCTTAATGGAGAACAGAGCAGGTGGCAACACAGAATGCATATGACTGCACTATCAACATCTGACATTTGAATTCACTGGCCGTGAGCTCTGAGTTATCTGTTGCTTGCCAAAATTTGAATTCCACAATTTTCACATTTGCAAGGGTGGGTCAGCTGCTTCTACAGTGTCACTGCTACATGGTAAGAGATAGCTGCTTGGTTTGTGCAGCAGCCAACAGTCTATTCTCTTCTCATTGCTGATGTTTATTGTACAAGTATTGTACACTGAGGCTTTTGTAGGATAAAGAAAAAACTGGTGTCCTTTCTCTAATATTTTTTTAAAAAGTTTATTTAAAAAGTCGTTCAAATAACATGAATAATAACAAGAATGGCTAAATATACAGTTGAAATGTATATAAACTACATGCCACACACAATCTCATTAGACAAACATTGGCAGTAGAATGGCCGGTACCGGTGCCCCACCTGCTCCCCCCTACTCTCGCTTACCAGATTATTGAATGATTTATGGGGTAGCCAATAAAGTTCAGTTCAGCAACTTCTACTTGATTTGAATGGAGCTTGTGAAGACTACACAGACTAATCGGTGCAAAGTGCCTGACCAAGTGAACAAATATGCCCCAAATCAGTACCGCAAAACGAGATTCAGATTCGAAAGAATCAAAAGATTCGGAAGATTTGTTTAGTTGGTGAATCTGATCGAATCTTTCAATCAGTAGAGCCAGGCACGAATCAATCGCGGTTGCGCTGTGTGTACGTGCAAGTCGACGTTAAGATATTTTAAATTAAATATGTTCACATAGTAATTGTCATGGACTCGCCGTTCTCTGTACAGTTTTTATGTGTGTGGTAGTTTTTGTGTTTACCCACTAGATGTCACCCATACTCAATGTTCCCCTTATTAGTTACAGGTGCTTTTCGCTGTTTATCAGTCAGTTTGCCCAGCACTTTATAAGGCAGTCATGTGTTGTGTCTTTGCCGGATTGTCTCTTGGAATACCAAGCCTCTCAAGTGGGTTTCCTAGCATGCAATTAATGTATAAACACTTGCAGCAGGATAAAGCCATTCGAAGGTTGCAGGAGGAGAACCAGCGGCACCAGGAGCTCATCCTGGGGACCTGCTCCGAGAAGGACAACATGAAGGACGATCTGAAGAGGAGGATAGAGATGGAGAGGCAGCACCTGACCACCATCAGAAAGCTGGAGGTCTGGGTGGAGGAGCTGGCGAAGGAGCTGCAGGCTACAAAGGAGAAGCTGGTCTAGCAGGACAGCGTGGCCTGGAATGCCGTTCAGCAGATGCAGGGGAACGTGTCACACCGCCTGGAGCAGGCCAACAGGAAGCGCGAGGAGGCTCGCCAAGAAATGGAGGTTGCCAAAAAAGGAGAGCTTGGACGCAACTGGTCGGCCATCGCCAAGATGGTGGGCACCAAAAGCGAGGCACAGTGCAATAACTTCTACTTCAACTACAAGAGGCGGTGCAAACGGGACTCCCGACATTCAAGGACAGAACAGGATGTGTCTCAGAGCGAAAGTCTGGCCTCCACTGCTTCAGTTGCTGGCGACGATAACGAGGGCTCCAACGAAGAAGAAAACCCAGAGGACAGTGAAGGTGTGGAGAACAGCTCGGACACAGAGAGTGCCCCCTCCCCATCTCAAGGAGACGCCAGCGAGCAGCCACAGCCACGGTGGTGGTACCCCTGGACAAGAAGCCCAGTCAGAGCAGGAAGCTGACCCCAGGGGCCAGAGCCCCAAGGGCCATGAGCTGCCGAATGGAGAGCTGCACGCAGAAGCCGCACCCCCCTCAAGCTAGGGGGCAGGTTCTTGAGGGGCGGTACGTTCCCTCCCCAGCAATCGCCAGCATGGCTGACACACATCAGCTGATTGGGGAGGGAAAAGGACAAAAGCCAGCAGCTACGAGGCGAAGAAGTTGGTGCCGGGGAGGCTACGAGCAAAAGCCAAAAGCAGGTAGCAAATGCCGACGGTAAAGCACTGTGCACTGTGCACTGTGCACTGTGCACTGTACACTGTGTTGCAGATCGGGCTGGCGACAGGCGAGTGAGACCCCACAATTCCCCCCGAGCGAGGAGGACGAGACTCCTTTGTTTGCGGATGACAATCGTCGTTATTTTAAGCCCCGATCCAGGAGGAATTTTCGTTGTGATTTTTGATTGCCTTCTATCCCTTTTCCAGCAAAGAGATGCCGAATAAAAAAACTGTGCTTGTATTATTTCTGTGTATTCCTCTCTGTTGCATGTGGCGCAGCCCGTACGCCCCGTTGTTGTCACAATGGTTTTTCCATTTTTTGTTTGATTTCAGTTTGTCCATTATGCTAAATAAAAAGGCTGACAAGCCATCCGCGACATTGCATCTGGCAAACATAAATCAAACAGAAAACTTAGTTAAATTATACACAGTATTCATTTATGTGCTTTCAGGGTCGAGCAGCATATTAAAAGAATATGTGGAAGCCTTCAAAAACATTCTCAGAATCAGCCTTTATCAGCCACACAAGATGTGAGGAGAATTGAGCATCAGCTCATTGCGATCTGACTTTATGTGCAGCTTTGGTGTACACTTACAAACATCACTAGTTCAGTTAATTATGCTAAGCAAAAATCATTCACTGTCCTATAGATCAGAAAAACAAAGAGGAAAATTAATATACAGAGTAGCGTATAAGTAACAGCATAAAATCAACTAAATCTTCAGGTTGTTAGCGATGGCATAGTAGTGGACAATTCTGAGCTGGTGCACCTCTTTGTTGGAATACCAATACAGCACAGCAACCAGGAAACCCTGGATGTAAAAGTAAAAAGAGGATCATGAGGTTGAGGAGATAAAATATAAAGACCAAAAGCTTAGGCCCCCGGGTATATCTGAAAGGAGCTGAGGAAGAGGGAGAAGAAGACCTTGATGTAGCGCAGAGTCCCAGTAGTCTTTTCATTTACATTTACGTTTTACATTTTTTTCATTTAGCAATCCAGAGCGACGTACAAAGTGCTGTAGATTCAGGGTTCAAAAGATTAATGCTGCAAAGAGATATCAATAAACATATTTAACCAACAAAATTCACCCGACATTCTATACCTAAGCATCAAATATGTAGACAAGGGTATTCCAACCATAAATATGAGCATCCAAGCATTTCCTAGGGAGAGGGGGTTTCAGGACTGAAGTGTGAGGTGTTATCGGAAGAGGTGCGTTTTTAGTTTCCTCTTGAAGATGGTGTAGTCCTCACACCGTCTGATGTCCTCAGGAAGGGTGTTCCACCATGACAGTGCGAGTACTGAGAAGAGTCGCCCGGACGACGATCAAAGCCGAAGGGGAGGGATCTAGTGGGGTAATACAGTGCACAGCATAAATGAGTACACCCCCTTTGAAAATTAAGACTTATCAATTTCTCAGTGAATATGAGACCAATTTGTTGCATTTTTACACAACAGTTTTATCAAACATTAATTTTTATTAACATAAGAGTGTGGTCACCTAACATCTTTAGGATAAGAAAAATAGCACATTTTATTCAAATGAGGTGTTGCAAAAATGAGTACACCCTACAACAAATCCTACCAACTCTAATATTTTGTATGGCCTCCTTGATTTTTAAGAACAGCACCAAGTCTTCTAGACATTGAATGAACAAGTTGACGACATACAGCTACATCCATCTTTCTCCATTCTTGAAGAACAAACTCTTTCAGATCCTGGCTGCTGCTTCAGTCAGAGCAGGTGTCACGTTCAGGCACACTGTAACATGAACACTGACGTTAACGGCATTTTGATGCAAGCATAGTCAGTCAGACTAACGTTAGGTTACAGTCCTCTCCTCTGTGTCGATGGAAAAAGCAGCAAACAGTAATGGCGACAAAAAGGACAAATCATTCTGGAGCAGAGAAAAGAAAGAAGAAAACAGAAGATGAAAAAACCAAGAAAAAGGTATTGTAGCGACCGGAGGAAGCAGTCGCTCTGTTGGGCCAATCGCTATGATTGCTACTTAGCGCAAAGGCTCACGGGACCACTAATGTTCGTGTTTATTAATTATGATTTAATTGTTTTATAAGTCCTGAGTTGGTTAATTCTCGTGGTTGTGGTTTTAGTTATTGTGTGGTCCCGAAAGAGTGTAAATGTTAAATGTTAGGTGTGTGTTACCGTGAATTTGATATGTGTTGTGGCAACCACGGGGAATTCCCACAAGAAATGATCGGGAGCAGGGCGTCTTTCGAGTGCAATTTCTTTATTCAGCACCTTTGGCCGTAAAAAGCAACAAAAAGAATCCTCCCGGTTTGGGGCAAAAAGACAAAAAAACGCAACGGCAATTCCTCCCGGTCCGGAGCAAAACACAATTAGCCGTGGCTAGGGTCGACGTCTCGTCCTCCTCGTTCGGGGAAGACTTTGGGGCTTTAGTCTGGCAAGTCCTCTGGCTGGAGCGGCAACACAGAACATATGTCTTTCCCGTTCGGCATTTATCACTCTCGCCTTGTTCTCACCCGTAGCTTCCCGGGTACCGACCTCTTTTCCTGTTGTCTGCTGTCTTTTATTCTTTCCCTCCCCAATCAGCCGATTCGTTTCACCTGTGCTGGTGATTGCTGGGGAGGGAACGTACCGTTGCTCAAAAACCCGCCCCCGTGCTTGAGGGGGGAGCGGCTTCTGCCGCAACTGCCATCCATAAGCCCCGGGGTTGCCACAGTGATTTTGTGTAATGAGGTTCTGTTGATTTTCTGTTTATTGTGTAGGTGTGGCGGTGGTTATAAAAATAGATTGTTGGGAACGGAGATCTCCTTGTGATTTTTACCTGCGAAGCTCGCCACAGTATGTTTGCATGACTAAATACAACCTCTGCCACGTGTATCAAGTCCTGTCTGGGGCGATAAGAGGATCACCCGCAGGAGGCAGGTCTATGTAGCAATTAAGCCAATTGCTGATTCAAGATATAAACATATTCAAGATATTAAATACAATTTAGCCAATCAGCATTTTCAAATCTAATTATTATTTTATCGCCCCTAACAAGCCACTGCTACAGTCAGGACTGGTCAGTAGGGGCACCATTTTAGCTACATGATAACTGTGAGCGCAATTATCACTGCTTCTAGACCCAACCCTAACTTGGTAAAGTCCCTCTTAGAAAGTCCATTTGAGAAGAGAACATTGGCGGAAAAACTTGAGGTAAAAGAGCTGGGCCCAGATCCTGAAATCGCAATTAGACAGCAGGCTAGCGATAAAGGGAAGCCGTACATGCACGTACGGGCTTCTCCCGTAGTTGGTATGGTACCCAAAAAAGGCCTCTCTTTGTGGGTGCGATCATGCTAATACATTATTTTGCTTTCCGTGCTTGCTTTTTAAAACAATGGAGACAGATCCCGCTTGGACAGCTACGGGAGTGAGAGATATGAAGCACCTCTCTGAGAAAGTAAGGAAACACAAGAACACCAGGGCACACATGGATAAATATGTCACGCTAGCCATATTGGGAAGAGTGAACATCGCTACACAGCTCAAAATTAATTCCTCATAGCTGTTTAATGAATAACCTGGTGTCAAGCAGCTGTACTCAAACTTTGACTGGTAGTGTACATTTGTTCATGTTGAGCCCCAGTGTGGTGTTTTTGTGTATGTTTATGTTTGTTCCATATTTTAAACAGTTTAGGGGCTTTACAGTGTGCAAGTATTACGCTGTAGGACAAGTATCTGGAAAGGCTGTTGCTACTCATAGACAATTATGGACAATTATTTACTGTGCCTAGGTTAGATTCCAGTGTTATTGGAAGATGTAGTAATGATTGTTTTTCAGATGCCAAAGAAGAAGAACGGCCGCAAGGGCGTTTCCTGAATATTTGGCATACCATTCCCTCTTTGCTTTGTGGATAGTCACTTTCCTGTGTCATTGAATACACATGTGTTATATAGTGGTGCTGCACTTGTATGGACCATTCTTGAGACAATGGAAGGAGGATGAAGAGCTGGAGGAACCTGCTCATGGTTGCTTGAAACTATATTTATAATTAAATACCTAATTATTTTGTTGCTGTTTTGTTTGTACAATACAGCTGAATTAGTTTATAATATTAGTAACATTATCTTAGTTAATTTGGGCACTTGTTAATGCTTTTATTTTGAAGGTACTGGGCAGCCTGGGCATACCTGGGTGAATCTACATATAGTGGTAGGCAGGTGTATTACAGACAGGCACCGGTAAGGGTTCATGGTTTTTTACCAAGGCAAGAGAGACTGCAAACGCCATTGTTCCTTTGTCTGTTTGTTTTGCTTGATAAATGGTTTGAATAAACCGCACAAAATTTTACACTTGGCTGGACAATGGACACACTTTCCTTGCGTAAGGAAAGGATTCCTCAGTTGCCATTTGATTTGAGTTTTTTTGTTGTTTTGTTTTATTTGGTTCGAGGACAAATCGCCAAATAGTTCCCAAAGGAACATTCACACAAAGTATGACCAATTTATGTTCTTGGATGTACTTGGATGTCAGGAACTAAAATAATGATGCACCACTGAAGTAAACGGAGGAAATGTCTCGCTAAGCACCACTCAAACACAAGGCACAGTTGTGTTTTAATACTCCAAACTCGGTGAGATTTTCAGCATGTGCAACAACTCTAACCAGAGTTCCTGTTTTAAATTATTTGGAATATGTTATCTTTGATGTGTAATACTTTACATTAAGGGAGATGTTTCTATATAAAACCATTTTCAGTCGTCCTCCCCCAGCCGTCCAAAAAACACAAGACTTTAATTTATTTGTTGAGGGTTTCTCTTTTTTGGTTACTTAAACTTTTCAAATTTTTCCACTTCGATGTGGATTCTTTTATAGAGGCAACACTAATTGGATGGTTTTGTAAACTTTCTGTGTATTATGTGTATTCTCTTTGTATGTTGACCTTGAGCAAAGTAAAAAGTCGTAATCATGACATAGATAGTATGAGAAAATATTTCATTATTACGACTTAAAAAAATCTATTTTTTGTTTTTCACTGGCAGAAATGGGCCTTGTAGCAGCCATTAACTTAATACATTTTCCGTTCTTAATGTAATAAAAGTCGATAATGTAATAACTTATTGCCTATAATGTTCTTGCATCACACTCCCTCTCTCTTTCTCTCTCTCTAGGAATTAAGACTGTTTGTAGACTTATCTCCAGCCTTCTTGCCTTCTACTCCTTAGCCATTTGAGTACCAAATGAAGTAGGAGCACATCTTTGCAAACACAAATGTTGTATAATATGAAATCTATACATAATATAATCTTGAATCAAGTGTATTTAAATAGCTTATTGAACCAAACTGGCACTATTATCCGTTGTGCTCAGCTTTCAACCTTGTCAGGCAAAATTCTAAACTATAAAATATAGCATAAAATGACCTACAAATGTAACTTTGGTAACACAACTTTCAGCTTTATAATGATGAGGGACGGTTTAAGGTCCCTTTTTAAAGAATTAAACTCTTTGATACTGTGCTGTACCTTATCTCAAATGAAAAGTAACTTCCACTTATTTACAAATATAAAAAAGAACATGAGAGAATCAAAATGAAAATATCTGCTGATCAAAAAAAAAAACACCAAAAAAAAAAAAAAATCATTACTTCCAGTATATGTCTTTAACTTGTACTGTCCGTTGGCTATGTGACTGAGCAGAATCCAGGCTCTCGTCCATCATTTGTTCTTACCAAATAACTCTTTTATACGTGTGCTGAGACCACTGCTGCATCCAGCTGCTGCATTGCTTCATAATGGAACAGTCAGTCTCCTTGTCCAGTTCCAAACTCTCTGCAAGTGCCTCTCTTATGTACAGGTTGGGATGATATGGTCTAGATAGTTCACAGAATAAGAGTGATAATCTATTAAATGTCCCCAGCACTAACATATCTAGGTTGGGAGATAACTCAATCATTTTTGATAAGATTTCTGATGGTAGGCATTGAGCTTCATGCTCAATGCCAGGATTCCCTACCATGTCAACCAAAGGGTTAGCCATAGACTGAACTTCAGGTTTAGCCAGAGGCCCAGATTCAGGGTCAGCCACAGGGCTTGGGGTTTGGGGTCAACTCCAGTAGGTGTTCGATCTGGTTTTCTGAAAGACAGTCTATGTCTCTCTTCCTCCTGAATGGCCTGAATATAAGGAAAAATTGGTCCATTTAAACTGACCTAATGTTCCCCATGTCCCTCAGCAAAATGTCCAAGAACCAAAAGAGGGAAGCTTTCACAATAACAACTGGATGGTGAGGTTACAGAGGTTGCGTCCAAACCAAGAGTTGACACAACAACAAACTGAACATTGAATATCTGGGAGGCTCTTTGAAGAGTTATGTGGTCACCATATGTGCCATGTTGCACCATCCTCTGTAAATAATCCCCCCCATGTCCCCTCCACATACTCAGAAAGTGGCTTCCCATCTACTCCATGCGGATGAAATGTTAGATCAGCCACAATTTCTTTTCGCAATGTTGATGCACAATGGAATATTCCAATGGTTGCCAATTGGTCAGCAACAGCAGCTAATTGGCAACTGCCATCTGGAATCAGGTCAAAACTAATGTTCAGGTTTGATGATTCAAAAGACTCTAATCTCTCCTTGTGTGTAAGGAATTAGCAGGTGCTGAACTGTTTTGGGCTGAGACTTTTGGCCCTTCTTCTCCTCCAGTCTTCTGACACTGGTCACATCAGACACCACTTTTGTGTTGGAGTGTGTCTATTGGCCATTTGGAACTGAACCTTATATTTGTGCAACTTCCGTGTAACTTTTCACGACTAAACCTGGTAATACAAAGTGCCTTTGTGAAACTCTACGATTACCGGTCTTCACCTTGACAAACACATTGTCATTTATATGTATATGTATATAGAGGCTTTCTGACTTCCAGACAAAGTAATTTGTCTTGCGCAGCATTGTGTTGCCTTCCATGCCCTTCTCCTTATCTTCATTCGGTTATCCTCAAACAAAAGCCTATGCTTTTGGGTAGGCAGTGTTTTGTGGGTTGGTAGACAGTGTTCTTCATGAACTTGAACTGGGGAACAGGTTAACCGATTGGACGGTCTATGACTTTTTCTTCCATAGTACACCTGAAAAGGAGACACCTGACTTAAAACCTCCTTTGGTTCTTCATTCATTATCCTGGCATAAATTGGTAAATGCTTGACCTGGTTGATAGTTAACTAGATCATGCATAATCTTTTTCCTCACCAGTACGTGGTGGTTCCTCTCAACTTTACCCTGGCTCTGGGGATGATATGGCAAGCTCTGAATAATTTTCACCTGAAGGGATTCCATGAGTTTTCGTACTGCACCTTTGAATTCATTTCCTTGATCATGTTATAAAATCTTTGGTGGACCATGCTCAGAGCAAATGTCCTCAAGATGTTTGACAATCTCAGCGCTGTGTTTACTCTTCAATGGTCTTAGCCATACGTATCCGCTAAATACATCTACTATGGTCAGGATATACCTGTATGTGGCTTGGCCATGCGTAACTCTCCATTTGCCCATGTCAAGAAGGTCAATCTAGTGGCGATCTTGAACTGCTTTGGCTTTACTGGATTTTGGAATGGGTTTGTTTCCAAATATCGTCTTATGCAGATGGTAGTATCTTGACCTGTCCAATGTGTACACTAGCTCGACTGATGCCAGATAATTCTTCTCTATTCCTTTCTTGCACCAGAGCCTTTTGTTTCATCAAGAACCCTGTTCACAAGTGTAGGGATAGTTGACTTCTTAGCTACCAATTTCCCAGCAAATGTACTTGCCTGGCCATTCTCACTGAGGGCGTAAAGTTGCCCACAGTCGAACAAGAGCAGCATGCTGGGTCCTTGATCTCTGTGCTACAGGGACATTAAATTCCCCCTTGAGTGCCTTGAGTATCACATCATAGGTCTCATCTGACATTGCTCTCTGTCCATGTCCTGCACATACCCAAATGATACAGGACAGGAGAAAGATTGTTTGCAGTATTCTCATTGATCCAGATCTGTCAAATACATGAAACGATGTAAAAAAGTAAGCCTCATATTTTTTTTATCACTACTGTGGTGCTGCAGTGTCAAACCCTGGTCCAGAAAAACTACAGAAGGTACATGCCCCCTAGTCCTATCAGACGTGAGTACTACGGAGACATACTTAAGAGACGTTCAAGTTTGTATGGAATTGATGTGTACTGATTGGAAAGTGGCACCAAACATTCTACAGTTCTTTGAGGTAAATTATTTCCTTCTATAAACTCTAAACTGAGGACATTACTGTCTTCCCCCAGCAGGATGGCAAGTTATTTTGAATTTGGGATCAGGCTGTAGAGTGTGTGGAAGTGTTCATCTGGTGGTGGTGTATTTGGGGCAGCACAGCACAGCAAGAAGTGTAGCTCATCCTCGACTTCTCCCAGCTTACAATGCCCACAGGGACTCTCCTCTATTGGCTTCCAGGTCTGCCTGTGTCAGCCCATCTCCAGGCAACTCAGTCTGCAACTCAGTCTGCACGGCCTCTGTAATTGTCGCTCTGAGGGCATTGATGGTGAGCAGGTATTGTGCCAGTGAGCAGTGCCTCTGCAGTCGGTGATAGCATTCCAAGTTGTTTTGCAGGAGGATTTCTTTTTTCCACTGGTCCTAAAATCCTTAATTTCCTATGATGCTGTATTGATGGTAGATCCTGTGTTTCTTCTGTGGCTGGAGCGGCTTTGTGATGGACTGCATCTGTGAGTTTATGGCCCCCTGCTGGGCCCCTTTATCTGCTAGGGCTTTTATGGTTTGGAGGAAACTCCCTTATGTATAGATTGTCAGCCGGAGGTACTGTAGGTATAGCAGGTTGTGTGTGCAATTATATTTCCATTGAGTGTGAACTGGAACTTTGACTGGTTCTTGGCCTTTTTTTTGAAAGACGTGTTGCATTTAGTCTTGTCCATGTATGTTGTAGATGTTTGTTCTGGGATTTCTGGTTTTCGTGAATTTTGTGTTTTTGACGTGTTGGTTGGGACAACCATTCCCACAGCTTACTGTTTTTAGTATTCCTTCACTGTCAGACTTCTGGCTATATCCTGCAATATACCCTTTCTCACTAAAAAGAATCCCTCAACAATAAGATCTTCCAGCCATTTATGAAGCTCTTTGTACATTTACCATGTGTCTTCAGCTGCACCTGACTTTTTGACTTTAGCTGGGCAGTTTGGATCTGGAAGACTGGCTAATCAGATCAGCAGGTAAGTTGTTTCATCTGTTTGGAGATGTCTGTTTCGGTAATGTCCAAAGTAATTATCTGAACATGCTCAACCCAGTAATCAACTAGTAAATAAATACAGATGCTGAAAGAAAGAAAGCACTGACAAAAACAATTACCTATTTTATTCACTGCTTGGACGCGTTTCGGCATTCAGACTTCATCAGCGTGCATGGAAAAAGAACGACACAACACATTTAAGTACATTCCCACTGAGAAATCCTTGATTAGGATAGAGCCTAAGATTATAAACATTATTGAGACTGTTTCTTTCCCCCGCCATGTTAAAAGAAAGTCATTAATAGACAGATATGTTTCTCATCTATATTCACTGTAATAATCCTGTATCTCTTAACAATAAACAATCTGAAACCAAATTTAGAATTGGTTTACTAAATATAAGCTGTTTAAACTCAAAGGCCTGTCTTGAGAGTGAAATAATAATGGACAATTATGTTGATATAAATCTATCTGAAACCTGGCTAAAACCGAAGGAATACATAGCCCTTAATCAGGCCACTCCAGATGGTTTCTCCAGCAGCCAAAAACCTTGTGAGTATGGTCATCGTGCTGGTGGTGTTGCCACAATTTTTCTTAGCAAGCTTTGTTTGGCAGCTAAAAGTTTTGGCAGCTATTCCTCATTCGAAGTACTTGTCGTACAGAGGAACTGGTCAAATAATGGTAATAATGCCTCTCTCAAACAACCAAGCTTTTTATTAGCTAATCTGCCGGGTCTGTATATAGAATTTTTACGTGAGTTTGGTGACTTTTTATCAATCCTAGCAGTTACTGCAGACAAAGTATTGATTGTTGGAGACTTTAATATTCATATTGATAGTGATGAGGATTCATTTTAAAAATCCTTCGTTTCTTTATTGGATATGTTTGGGTTTGTCCAACATGTGGCAGAACCCACACATTGACGGAGCCATACATTAGATCTAGTTAGTAGTCTTGGTGTTGATATTGAAAATGTATCTGTTTTTCTGTACAACCCGGTACTTTCTTATTACGTTTGTAAGTCAGTTGACGAATTCCAAGGTCCCAGAGCAGAAACAGTTTATGAGTTCTTCAATTAATCCAAGTACAATGCTAAAGTTTATCAAAGAGCTGCCAAATGTTTTACCTGAGGAAAGAATATTCAATGCTATTACCTCATTAGATGAAATGCTAGATATCTATAACAAGGCATTAAGTGGAACTCTAGATCTGGTAGCTCCTTCCGAGAATGAAAAAAATAAAGCATAATAAATTCTCCCTGTGGTACACTGATTATACGCGGAATCTCAAGCAGGAATGTCGTAAGCTGGAGCGCAAGTGGTGCACATCCAAACTACAGGTTTTCCTTATTGCATGGAAAGACAGTGTTCGGAATTATAAATGTGCGTTTCAAGCTGCCCGCTCTGCATACTTCTCCAAACTAATTGAGGAGAACAAAAACAACCCAAGAATTATTTTTGATACAGTAGCCAAAATAACCAAAACCCAAAGGGATAGATAACCTGAGTCCGTATCATAGCAGCAAGGACTTCATGCAATTCTTCAGTGAGAAGATTGAAGAAATCAGAATTGAGATAAGGGCAATCACATCTGCAGAAGTTTGCTCTGAACCTCCTGTGGCAAGTAATTCCAGAACTTGTTTTGATAACTTTTCTCCTATTGAGCTTAGTGAAATTGAACAAAATTGTCAACTTGTTTCCTTGACCCAATACCAACAAAGTTGGTGAAAGATATTCTCTCAGTAACGTCTAAACCAATGTTAAATATTGTTAACGCATCTTTAGTAACAGGATGTGTCCCTGAGTCTCTCAAAGTAACAGTAATTAAATCAACTTTAAAGTAACCAAATTTGGATCCATATGCTCTTAAGAACTTTCGGCCGGTATCTAATTTGCCATTTTAGTCCAAAATATTGGAGAAAGTAGTAGCCCAGCAGTTATTGGAATTTCTAAACTCTAATAATATGTTAGAAACATTTCAGTCAGGTATTCGAACAGGAAATAGTACTGAGACAGCACTCATTAGGGTTGTAAATTATATTCTAATGGCATCTGATAATAACTTGGTGTCTGTTCTAGTACTGGTTGATTTAAGTGCTGCATTTGATACTATAGATCACCATATCCTCTTAAAAAGATTTGACACCCATGTAGGCATAAGAGGGACTGCTCTATCTTGGTTGAGGTCATATTTGACAAATAGATTTCAGTTTGTCAAAATTGGAGATAACTCATCTGATTTGTTTCCGGTTAGATATGGAGTACCACAAGGTTTGGTGTTGGACCCCCTTCTATTCTCTTTGTATATGCTACCCCTTGGTGATATCATCCGTAAGATCAACTTTCATTGTTATGCGGATGACACGCAGCTATATCTGTCAGGGAGGGATTTTCCGTTGGCTAGATTGGAGCTTTGATTGACTCAAAGATTGGCTCTGTGTGGAGTCTCCAAGTTCTCCCTGTGTCTGCGTGGGTTTCCTCCGGGCCCTTCCTCCCACCGTCCAAAGATTTGCGGGTTAGGTTCATTGGCTGCACTAAATTGCCCTGTAGGTGTGTGTATGTGTTGCCCAGCGATGGCCTGGCGTCCCGTCCTAGGTGTATCCCTGCCTTGCGCCCTATACTTGCCGGGATTGGCTCCAGCATCCCTGCGACCCTTACCGGGATAAGTGTTTTTGAAAATGGATGGATGGATGGAATTTATCAAGGTGAACTTTCAATGGAAAGAAAAGAAACATTTTTGAGGAGCTTTCACTTATACTCCATAACAGGATAGTCATCAGCCAAGGATAGCGTTTGTAATTGGCTTTTCAAAAATGTCTCACAAACACCTTTCATACTTGGGTTAGGAACCATTTTGGACGATCTTTCTGAACAAGGAACAGTTTTCGTTGAAAGAAAGCCTTGAAAACAGGTTAACTTTAAGATTATTGTTCCTTTTTTTGAGAAGCCACCTCTTCTCAATAGGGTTGTTTGAGGGCCACAGCATAAATGTTAGTGTATATTGCGCAAATGCAGGGCACTTCTGCAATCTATGACTAGCACGCACCACTTTCTTAGAGTCAAAGCAAAAGGAACAGACCTCAAGTGGAGCAATTTCACCTACTACAAATCAAAATCGGATTGGTGGATTTCACTATTATGCTTCCAATCTCAAAGTTTTATTCGGAGACCTTCAGAAAACCAAGGTGCAGGGTAGACATAGTCAATTCGTTTTTAGCCAATTATGTGTAGATGCCATTTAACTTTTTGATTGGTTAGGCAACAGTCGTGCATTGAAAGTTAACTGTGGTAAGCTGCATGTGCATGGTTCTGGAATGATTGTAGTCGTTTGTAGTTGCAGACTGCTTTTTGATTGGGTCCACTAGACACATAAACAACTCAAAGATCACATATTTAAGGATTCCTCTCACAAGTTCTTTCAAACAGGCAAACAGTCCAGTAAAGTTTCCGTTTTGGGCTGATCTCAAGCTGCAGAAATTAGATACCTGAATTACTCACAGCAGCAGTGTGGTGGCAGAAACAGGGCAGTCACTTCTGATTGTCCAAAGATCGCAGGCATGATGAGAGCAAAAGAGGATGGATGTGGAGGATGACTCATGCTGGTCATGGGACACGTCCCAAAGAGGCAGATTGTCTCTTAAGACGCAATTATTTCATTTTTATAATATGAATTTTTCTAGGAAATCATTGCAAAGCAGCCATTTCAATGAAAGTGTTAAATTAGAATAATGACAGAGTTGCCAAGGGAGCACCAGTTCTTGCCACAGGTAAAAAAAAAATTTTTTAAACCACAACCCCAATCCACGTGATATTAGCTGCTTGTGACCACCCCACCCCCAATTATTATTAAAATTATTTATGTGGGGTGGGGTTAAATCAATAATCCAGTTCTGATCTCACAGTGGACTCTGTCAGCTTCTGATTTAGTTTAAAAACTCTATTCATCCTTTTAGCCTGTAATTAATTCCTGCTTTAAAACACGTATTTTGTTACACAGACTATTTCTCCCTGTCCTGTCCAACCTCTATCAGAAGGCCAAAACACTGAAGAGAAAGCACATCCCCTTTGGCAGCAAGAAACAAGCTGAACCTGTCACGAGGAACGGGGCCCAGAGCAAGGATGATCCCAAGCTTAGCTCCCACGCGGACCGAATCCCGGCCAGACACGGCTTTCGAGGCACAGCAAGGAGAATTAGTCATAGTTCAAAATAAACATGAACTTTAATAATCCATTGCATGGAACCAGGTACATGGGGGAAAAACAAGAATGACTCCCAACGATAAAACCTTTGTGACAGGGTAATAAAGAAAACAGAAACCAAGTTGAGAGTTGCAGGGTGAATGAAAACAAACAAATAAACAAAAGTGCACATGAGTTAGTGGAATGTTAATTGAGTAATTATTTGATTGAAAAACTTGACGAGTAAAAGAAGAGGTTAAGGTGATAGAACCCTGGAAATGTCACAAGTGCTTTATTTATACACTTTAAAGATTCAAAGTGATACCCTTTCGAAAGTTAAAAAAAAAAAAAAAAATGTATTACTGCCATTGACGGAGAGAAGAATTTTCAAGAATTTTGAAGCGAGACTGTATTTTTGAAGTTTAGTCATGGTAGAATAAATTTGTTACCCTTCTCTCCATCTCAGCATGAAGATGCATATTTCTGCACTTTTAGGCCAATGCTTGCTAATGAACAATAATAGGCATAGAGGAACAACAACTCCAACTGAGCTTTTCCTTGCTCCAAAAATTTTTTCTCTATCTATCTTTTTTCTGTTACAACACAGAAATATGAACACAAGCATGCTGCATCTATGAACATATTTACATATAAAAATCATATATTCTTGAATTATTATTAAGACATAATTTGTATTTTATTGTGTAAAACACGCATTTTTTAAGATAAAAAAAATTGACATGGGGACTTGAATAGATTTTGGCACCTACCCAATGTAAAATATCATAATCATAGACAAACATTTGCTTTCCTTACGAGTCAGAAGAGTTCAGGGAATGCCACGGGAAAACACAGTTAACACTAACAGTCTAGTTGCATTTTAAGTAATACCGAAGCTAGGGATTACATTTCAGTCTCCCCTGAAATTCTTTATGTAGTGTTTTACCATGTATACTCCTCACTCTCTGACATCTATATGAGTGTTTGAAAGTCTGTCTATGTTGCATTCTGGCTCTGCTTTTTTCCCCAATGCATATAAAATGTGCATACATCTCAAAATGAAAATGGAAGAGCAGCCTAATTGCTTATAATTGCTGACTTGTTTGGGCACATAGCACTAATCATAGCTCTGCTCTAATGAGTCACTACACTGGTGCTAAAACCCTTATATTTTGCAAGCTTAGGAGTTTCCCAAAGATGGGCACAGGACTGGATCAGATTTATTTCCCAGTGACTGTGTTAAAATGCCCCTCAATGTCATCAGACTGTGAATGAGGTTGGGTCAGTGCTAATAATGAAGGGATCGCCGTCTGAAAGAAGTCCTTTATGTGCAACAGAAACTTACAGAACTTTTCCTGGTAAAAAAAAAAAACCTGGTATGTGTAAATGGTATAGGTAAATATTCAATTTCCACGGATTTTCCTCTTTATCAAGAATTGAGTTGTTGAGCCCTCTCCTCTCAAAGTGATATATCCACCACAGAACCAAGTGCCAAGGCTTCCTTTGGATCTTTAAAACTGGTAAATGACGAAATAATAATAACGCAGTCTCCATAGGATTCCGTACGTGGCTCAGATGATTACTGTGCACTCCGGACTGTTGGTTTTGATGGCGTCAGAGATTACCTTAGCCCCTGACTCTCCTATGCGGTTCCCTTGGAGGCTGCAGAAAAGGAGGAACAGGCATACAGTGAAAATACTAAACAAGGATGAATGACAACTGAATGCGATTAATCAACAATAGCTCAGTTGCTCTTCTTGGTTTACGTGCAAATCTTAAGACACACTAATACCCACTTGATATAGGAGAGCTTATGGCTGCCAGTCAGTGCAGTTGCAATAAAGATGGCTCCATCCATTCCCAGAGAGTTCTCCTGCAAACTACAAAAACAAGTTTGGAAATCATGTGATAATGTCTGCAACTCTACCACTCCTTTTCTCTGTGACATAATTTTTTAGCAGGACACTAACTGAATCAGAGACAAAAAAATAGGCAATTCTCCCAGGTGCTGCATAACACGTAGAAACTACCAATTACTATAATAAGTGAATGCTTCAAAGATGCAGAAGAACAGAGCAGCTCTGAAGGAAGCAGCTTTGTGAGTACAAGTACTGTGGCCACAGCGACGATTGAGAAAGGTAATTTAATTTCTCTGAGTCTGTCAGCTGGACTCCATCATTTTGCATATATAAACAGCTTGATGTTGCTGGTGGTTGAAGCTTACTTTAACACTCGCAGACTGCTGTTCACCTTCAGTGCATGTGACAAAGCCTTGGCTCCTTCCATGCCTATCGAGTTCCCACGTAAACTGGAATAAATTAAGTGGAATTAGAGATTAGAGATCTTTATACAATGAATAGGGAAACAATCGGAGCAAAAGTTACAATGGTCCACAAGTGATGACTGAAAAGCAAAAACGTTTTTTATTTTTATTTTTTATTCTTAAATTAGGTTTAAATGCAAGGCCATAAACTCCCTTTGACTGCTCATCAATGGTGCACGGCAGTACCGTTGTGTTTTATATTTGTCTTAATGACGTCAGACCAAACCTGGTGTCACGGTTTCTGAGAAAAATAATTATTCACTGTAATCACATAAGTCCCTTATATATGCCAGACTGAGGTCGGACACAACTAGTTTCCTAGATACAAACAAGGTAGGAAAAACTAATTTCCCTGGCTCAGGCATGTCAGTTAAAACTTTAAATAACAGGCAGTGAGAGAAACGTAGGAATGCCAGTGTCTCTAACTGAAAGCAGTGGAAAGTCCAGTTGGTGGGTTTTGAGCCGTGAGAGAGAAAGAATGAGAGAATAGGTGGTGAAAAATAAGAACATACTCAAGGGTATGCAGAGTTTGGTTTCCATGAAGAGCATCTGCCAGGGCTATGGCTCCATTTTTGCCCGCAGACACACCCTGTAGACTGGAGAGAACACAAACCGGCTAAGGGTGAGCTTCCCGCCGCCATAGATTCCCCTAAGAAAACTAAAAAACCCCTACAGTGTTTGGTAAATTATATGAGTACAAATAGATTTGTTTACATATTAATTCCAACATAATAAGGCATTTACTAAGAAAATGTAGTGCCTGCGTAATGGCTGCATTCTTCATCTTCATGCTTTGATTAATACATTAATATAAGTTTTTATAACATCAATTATTTTACCGCATTGGTAACATGCTTTGCATTAAGCCTAAAGAATTGTAAATTCAGTGTCCATTTAATGTTTATATAGGTTCCATATGGATTTTATAAACACATTTATACATGCACGCAAAATTGTGGTCTCAGTGTTTTACGTTCTTGAACATCGTGCTTTAAGTGGTTGTTGCGTGTATGGTAACTCTCCAGTAAATTGAAACTTTTTTATCAGAGGATATGCTCTGTCAGTAGATATCTATGTCCTATGTGTATAGAGTCACACCAAATGGGACCACTTTCATCTGCTTTAGCACAGATGTTAAACGGACTGAGAAAATGACTGTGTGACTGACATCCATTCTTTTACTTAAGACTCCTTATTCAGCCAGACAGGGTATTCAGGTGAAGCCGCAGTTCAAGGTTCTGAAATTCTCTTATATGTAAGATGAGTGTATGGAGAATATGTGAGATCAACATATTTATACAACATTAGAAGAGACTGGTGTGGTACTCACAATAGTGCATTGAGGGCTGTATTGGTCTTCAGGGCTCCAGCCAGAGCTACCATACCCTCATCCCCAATGGCATTCTCCTGGAGACTGCAGTGAGACCACACACACACACACACACACACACACACACAAAGACACAGTAACAAAGAAGAATTAAACAAAGTATTGAAAAAACACAGATCTGCCACCCAGCTACCCAATTTGCAGCACAAGCTTATCAGTGTTTTAATACTGTGCTTCATACAAACCATTGAGTCATCTCTTAGTTTCTGTATAATTACCAAGATTATGCTAGTTTTTAAATGTTTGGCTGTGTCAGTCAATTAGGGTTTCTCCATTTGTTTACTGGAGGTGAATATATTACTAAAATAAAATATTTTGTATTTAGAAAATACAAAAATACATTTCACACAGGGCTTTTTCGTTTGTTTCTAAAAGTTTTTAACCTAAACTCAAACGTCATTTCTGACATTTTTTGTAATATTTTTTTCAACTCACCTTTCAATGTCACCCTTTTTTTTTCTAAAGCATACTTTTATAGACTATTAAATCCAAAATAATATTTTCTAATAGTAAAGAAACAAGGTCAGATGCCATTATTCATTTCAAATGAAAAAAAAAACTGATTCCAACTGGTTAAAATGTGAAGACAAACACTGACCCCCATATATACAAAACAGAGGGATCAGTACGTAAAAACAAAATCATTAATGAACAGCTGGGGGCAGTTCACTGCTCCTAAGCAGATCATGCCAAAACTCTTCATTGTTTTCTTAGAAATGTTTACATTTGATGCCAACACGCCATCTGTCGCTTATAATTATCAACAGAACCATAACAATCAAACTAAAAACCTTACGCAGAATGTGTTCTGCACACCATCCACACGTCTGGAGTTGGTAGAGGTTAAAGCAAGCTACCTTGCTTGGTTATAGGTTAAGCTAAAACTGTCTGTACTTCAGCCTGAGCAGCGCCATTTTGCTTGTTTTTGTTTTTGTGTGAGCACATGGTTTTGGTTTTTGTTATCAGAAGTATCACCTTGCCCCGCCACCTGCTCCTCCCCACCTGCCTTCCACCATACCCTGATCTGTTTTCACCTGTCTCAGTGTTTGGTCCTCATGTGTATGTTAATTGATGTTACTGTTAATCAGCCCATTGTTGTCTGATCATGGTCCTCCTGTGTATATGTTAATTGGTGTTCATTAGCCCCTTGTGGTCTGTTTATGGTTGTACCTATTCCCCGTTTACTTTTGGTTTGTTCCAGGGTATTTATACCTGTGTTCTCTGTTTGTAAGTTGCCATTTTGCCTTGTTATGGCAAGCATACCAGCTGGTTTCCCGTACTCCTGGTTTCCTAGGCCCTTCCTTCTGAGTGTTTCCCGGTTTTTCGACTTCTGCCTGCCCTGCCCCTTAACCTGCCGTTTTTGTACCTTTTGGATTCTGCCCTGAATTACTGACTTCGGCCATCCCTTGACCTGTCATTTGCCTGCCCCCTGATTTTTGTAATAAATCTTTGTTTCCCCTTATTGTCCGCATCTGGGTCTTCTCCTGAGTCCTGACAAACACAGCCACAAAATTGTTGGCTTCCTATTTTATTTGGAACCGTATCTAACATTGATTGTTTGGAAATGTGATAGTTTAAACGGCACATGTGTAGTTTCTTTATCATTATCAAAACAGCAGGAAATTATATTTCTGGATTTCAGAAGACAAGCTTAAGAATGGAGATGTGAAAAAATGGGCGATATCAAGAAAAGTGTCAGGTTCCCACTTCAACGGAAAGGAGGAGAAAATTAGTATAGATACATACTCCAGGAGTTTCAGGGAGGTGTTGGACAGCAGTGCTTGGGCCAGTGCTTGGGCAGCTCTGGACTTGATAAAGTTCCACTGCAGGCTGTGGAAGAGCAAGACGTGGTTGGTTACAGAGACAATGCTGTTCTCAAATCAGTGAAACCTAGGTGTGCCTCTAATGAGGTCACTTACGGATGCATGGTGCTTTGTATGTGTGTGAAACACTGACTTACTGAAGGGAGGTGAGAGCATGGTTGACCCTCACTGCCCCTGCGATGGCCATTGCTCCATCATCATGTAATAGATTAGCTGTTAGACTGTTTGAACAGAAAGACAAAGCGACAAAAGGAGAGGAAAAGCCAACTTTGTAAATTACTGCACTTGAAATAATTAGTACAATAAACATTTCAGTGCACTTTTAGAGCCACAAAGGGTATCTGACATTTAAGATCAATTCTGAATTTTCACATTCATACATTTGTATGTCATTGGCCTTAAATGCGGTCAGGGAGACTTACTCCAGATTTCTCAGTGTGTTGTTTTCTTGAAGCGCCTTGGCAATGTCCTTGGCTCCCTCGACCCCAATGGAGTTCTCACGGAGACTGACAAACCAAAAGACAAAGTTTAGTCAAAGTAGGAAGCATTTGCCAGCTCATCCCTTTGGCTCAAGTAATAATAGCAGCAAACAGTGACATTAAACTAATACCCAGAGGAAAATGCCAACTGTGCAGTTTATCAGACAGATGAAGGGAAGGGTCCTGAGGTTTCCCTATGTATGGCAGCGATTGGAGAAACATCTAATGTGACATCTAATGAATGCGAGGGGCACTCACTTCAGATCGATGAGTCCTCGGTTGATCTGCAAGGCCCGGGTCAGCGCTGTCACACCTTTATTGCTGATTGAGTTGTTCTGGAGGCTGGAATGGAAAACACGCACCTGAGTCAGTGTCACCCAAAATTGATCCACCTGCTGTGAAATGATTGAAGTAAAACAAGGATCACTGACTGAAGGGTGATGAGGCTGTGGTTCACAGTCAAGGCCCGGGCCAGAGCTGTCACCCCCTTGTCCCCGAGCTGATTCCCAGACAGTCTATGTGGACACATCATGAATAGCATCATCAGAATGTTGTTTATGTTGTGTCTGAAAATTGACTACGCTTTGATCTGATGTTTTAGTGCAGCATCGTTTCTTACAGCAGTTCTCTTAAAGACTGGTTCCTCTGCAGGGCCTCAGATATCCACCGAGCTCCCTCCGCCCCAATGGAGTTCTTCTGCAAGCTGGGGTAGAATGGAAAAAGACTAAAGTCAGATTAAACTGAACACATGAAAGAGTTTGGAACTGCCTCTGGTCCTCTGGCATAATGCAATTACTGCTGCAATGTCTATTCACAGGCAATGCATATAATCTAACTGCACTGAGTTTTAATGAAAATGCTCAATACAATGAGTTGACAGTGACCTGAATCACTCTGTGAAAGCAAAGTCAAAGCACTCCACTGCTCTCAGAGGACACTCACTGCAGGGTGATAATCTTGCGGTTGGTCTGCAGCACCTCCGCCATGGCTTTGGCTCCCTCGTCCTCAATATAGTTGTTCTGGAGGCTGAATGAAGAAACAACAGAGGGCTTTTACAGGAGTCAGGCATGATGGTAAATGGAGACAGAGTTCAACCAGCAACACAAAGTGCTAAAAATATGTAATATTTGATTGTATACTGATGTGGATGAATATGCTCAATATGAGCTGGAAAACATGCAAAAAGACCCATGCCCTTCTGGGGGAACCGAATGTTTGCATGTTGTGGCTCTCAGCTGGTAATACAAATATCAAACTGTAAACCCACGCTTGCATAGTGGAGATTGATACGGGAAAGTGTCATCTGTACCAAAGCATCACTCACCTGACTGACACCAGCACTTGGTTATTTTTGAGAGCTTCTGCTAGGGACCGGGCTCCTTTGGGGCCAATGTTGTTGCTGCGTAGGCTAGAAGCGTGTGAACACAATTCAGAGAAAGCCTCTCTCAAAACAATTCACTCTCATTAGCCTTACATCCAAATTAAAGAGACAGACACCACTGAGAACGGAAAACTGTTGGCCAGCAGCACCTTGGAGAACATGCAGAGAGAGTGAACAGGGCCAAGCCACACAGCCTTCAGTACTCACTCGAGGGAAGTCAAACTCCTGTTCACCAGCAGGGACCTGCTGATGGCCTTGGCTCCTTTGTGGCTTATAGCATTCTCTGCCAGACTGTGAGGGGAAATGGGAGTGAACAGTGGGTCAACTGCTTTAGGATGACTTTCATCACTAGATAATCACAGAGTGAATAAGGCCCATAACAAAAGCACAATGCGTCAATATGTTTAGGTCATTTAGCTCAGCAGTTGTAATACTGTCTTGATAGGGGTTTTTTTGTTGTTGTTTTTTCCTCTTACCAAAGGCAGTTGGGAATTAGAGGACCAAACTTGTGTCAAATCTCTTGATCAAATAGATAGAAATAGATCAAATAGATCAAATAGATCAAATAGTTGATCATAAATATTGTGTTAACATAGGATTTAATTGTGCAAACCCGGTTCCATGCTTCCCTTCCCAATGTCCTCAAAACATATAATTTACTATCAAATAGTAAAATGAATTAAGTTAATTATTATTATTTTGTTTTTAAAGGTTAATTCTTTTTGAAGAAAAGAGGATAGCAGCAGTCCCTATCTACACAAAAGTATATGTAGGATATTCAAAGGATAGGTAATTCTATTTCTCTCTATTTCTTCCACTTATTGATGAGATACATTACGATTATAATACAATTCACTTGCTTGATCTGGAAATGTTGAAGGGTGAAGGGAGAAGAATGAAAAGCAACAAAAACAGTAGCCTACTGTCAGCCACTAGTTCAGAACTTCGTCATACCATTAAAAATACACCCATGGGGCAATTAATATGCACAAAAAGAACCTGTAGACAGATACAGAATTAAACCTGAGAAAGAACAGTGAGTCACAAGAGCTATGTGAGACGGAAGGGTGCTAGTTAATAATAAAAGACCACAAAAGTGGTCTAAAAATAAAAGTTTAATTTATTTTCAACTGCACTTATTTATACATCCATATTTTTACAGGTAAACCTATGAGTGGACCATTTTACAACGAGAGTAAAAGATATTTTAAGTTAATAAAAACATATTGTAAACAAGACACAGAAAATTGCATTCAGTAGTTAATTAAATGCAAAATAAATTCTCGTCAGTAAATGATTCCTGTTCCTGAAACATCCTCTCACAGGTTACCCCAGCTCTCCATTAGAACTGGCAGAAACAAGAAAGAGAACAAAAATCCTCTGTCAAGCCTATGTTACTATGGATAAATGAGAAAAACATTATAGACAAGGGTTGATGACTCCGAAACTAGGATTATAATGAGAAGACTACACTACTACTAAATATTAAATTAAAAGCAGACCATAGCTCCTCCCAGCAATCAATACTATTCATAGGTGTGGGAAAAGTGTGCACACCAACTAAAAACTAGCATTGTTTCTCACCCTGAATAGTCTTAGGCCTTAATGAGCGGTAAACTTTATTTAAATACCTGAAAAAAATAAATAAACGGAAAAAATAAATCGATATGAATGCATTAAGTAGATGATAAATTTGTAATAAATTCATCAGAAGTTTCTGATTATTTGATTCAAACATTCTAGGAATCTAAATGTACAGAGATTTAAAGCTGCAAAAATGTTGCACTATGTTACACTAAGCAGTTCAGAAATGTGAAATTCCCCAGAGAGCACATCCAGTTTAATAAGTTAAATGCATGTATATTTTGTTCATATAGTTGGGAAGCCTGCTTTAAAAGCAGTTTTATTTATTTGAATTTCAAGGCAAATTAACTTAATTACAGAGAGACATCTTGGAAGTTGAAATTGGCCCTTGAAGTTATGTAACTCCTCAATTACAACAGCCTACTACTAATAAAAGTACAACCTTTACAAAGGGCCTAAAAGCTCTGTTACTTAGTGTATTGTTACACATTGGAATTCCAATGCTACTAGTTGTATGGTGCACAATAAAATGGTCATGTTCTGCAGTTCCCATGAGGACAGCACTTTTAATTAGATGGTATAATCCTTATGGAATTATCCAACCACAGCAGAACACAAACTCAAAGTTTACTGTGGTTTAACATGTGCTCTAGGAAGACAAATTTGGAAATTATAGCATGGGCTAGAATATACCCATTGTTAAATTTATATTATACACTACAGTGACATTTCTGCTGAAACAAAAACATGCTGTAATCATTAAGCAACACTTGATAAGTGTTCCTTATCATTACGAAGTGATGTGGAATGACAGCAAAACAAAAATCTCTTACCTGATCTTCTGAAGGTGACAGTCTTTAGCGCTCAGTAAACTACCCAATAGTTCCATGACGTCATCTTTAAAATGATTATTTTCCAGCCTGCGATACAAAATAGTAAAACACCATGTGAACAAAAGGTTCTGATTGTTGTGGAAGTCCATTAGGTAATTGCAAACTCAATATTTCTTGTAATGCTTATGGCTAAGAAACATATTCATAAAAGTTCAATATTGCATTTTGCCTTTATGTCATGCACCTCACCTCAGACTGTTGCAATAGAGAAGTTGTGGCAACAGACTCTTGACAACGGCATAGTTGAGACATCCTGAGAGGTTAGTCTCCTCAGAACATTCCTCGGACACCTGCAGCAGGTAGGCAAGGATTGAGCAGTTGAAAGGTGTCAGCTTGCCAGCCAGGCTGCTGCTGCGCAGGCCTTCTTCCACAGTGCGTGTTGGCTCTGTATGCTGCAGCTCCTGCAAGCAGTGCACCACGTTGACTGCGTGGAGGGAGACTGTGCTGCTTGAGCTAAGGAGGCCCTGCAGAAAAGTTATGGCTGGGGCCCGGTAGCCAATGTTCTCGTCCCGAGCCAGCAGCAAGATCCCCGAAAGCGGCCTAAGCACCAGAGGGGACAGCATGCCCGACAGGAAACGCACAAACATGTCCAGCTGGCCGCCCTCGCTCTGCTGTGACCGCTGCAGGGCATTTTTGAAGTGATTCTGGAATCCAATCTTAGGCCAGGACATGCCACTCTCTGTGAAAAGGTCGAATATTGCCCGCTTTGAGGCTGTGTAGTAGAAAGTGGCAGCCAGGAACTCTTGGAGAGTGTGGTGGGTGAAGTAGTAGACTGTGCAGGCAGTAGACTCCTCCTTTACAAGGATACGGCTGCAGAGGATTCCTTGAAGGGAAGGCAAGTCAACCCCATAAGTCTTCATGTCCTGCTCATAGAAAGTGCACTTTCGTTTTGCCAACCCATAAAATGCTAATCGCCCCAAACTGGCCATAAGTCTCCGGCTGCTCCCAACGGCTTGTTCTATTTTAAGAGGTTCCTTGTCCTTTATGTCTCCTTCCACAATCATTTTAATGAAGTAAGAGTACAGTTCAGTCCAGGTCCTGGGCAAGTTTTCTTGCAAACTGCTCCTCACAAGGAACCCAATAGTTGAGGCAACAATCCAACAAACACAAGGGATATAGGACATCACAAGGAATATCTTGTTACTTTTGATGTGGCTCCATATCTGACTTTCCAGATCTCTGTCTTGAAACAGGTGGCAAAAGAATTCTTGTATTTCTTTGTGCCTGAACCCTGGTATTTCAGTCATCCTGTCTACAAGGCCTCCAGGTATCTGGGCAGCAATATTGGGCTTAGAAGTCAGCCAGATAGAGGCTTCAGGGAAAATGTTTCCTCTGATGATGTTAGTGATCAAGTTGTCGACTGGAACTTCCTTTTTGGGGTCTATGCAGGACAGTGCTTCTGAGAAATCCAGTGAGCACTTGAACTCATCGAGTCCGTCAAAGATCATCAGGACCCGAGAATTGCTGTTAAAGACATGGCTCAGGTCAGTCACGTGGGGATAGGCCAGCTTCACAAGCCGCTCTGCTGACAGCTTTTCAAAGGTATTAAGCTCCCAGAAGCTGAATGGAAAGACAAAAGACACATCTTGATTGACCTTCCCCTTGCACCAGAGCTGGACAAAGCGCCGAACTAGGGAGCTCTTTCCAATGCCAGCCACCCCAACTGTCAGCAGGATGCGTGGGGGCATACTGACACGTGTGAGAGGCTGTAGTAGCTTGTCTAGGGTCAGCTGCCTTGCATTGTGTCTCCAGGTGCCTTTGGTGGCCTCGATCTGCAGGACGTCATGCTCCTTCTGCTGCAAGTCTGTGAGGCCTTCAACAAGCAGCAGTTTGGAGAAGCTGTCGAAAGATGGGCCCTCAGATATTAGGCCTGGGTGCCAGCCTCCAAAGCGGTTCTTCAGTACTTCCAGATGTTTCTGTAGTATTGGATCTGCAGCTCAAAATAAAATATCACACTGATTTATATTTTCAAAACATGTTACGCAAAATGCGATGGTATTCAATTCGGTAGACATCTTAGTTGGATATCAGTGCTACTTAAATGAACTATGAACATTTAATTAAAACTGTGCAACCCTGTCCTGTCTGACTTAGAAAACTATTTCCCCGATTAAGAAATTCTACAGGCGCGTTATTACTAATGACTATCCCACTAAGAAAAGCACCGAAAGCATTGGGCCATATAAAGGTTCAACTAACCGCGCAGCATGATCTGCCCGTACAGCTGAGCATTGGTTTTCTCAATGAAGGCCTGGAGTGACTCCGATCCCAGGGAGCCTTTGGCGGCCAGAATGTCGATGGCCGTGCTGACCTTCTCCTGTAGCTTCGCCAGAGTTTGAATGTGAGACGCCTCGTCTCGGCTCAGCAGCTCTACTTTCTGCATGTGGACCATTATGTTCTCCAGGAAGGGGCCCGAGATGGAGCACATCAGCTGCTTGCGGTGTTTCTGAATCCAAATGTCTGAGGCACAACGGGAGAGCAAGAGAGCAGAGGGGAGAGCGAGAGAGTTGAGGGTAGAGCAAAAGATTGGAGGAGAGATAGAAAGAGTGGAAGGGAGTGCAAGAGGGCAAAGAGCAGAGCAAGAGAGCAGAGGGGAGAGCGAGATAGCGGAAGGGAGAGTAAGAGAGTGGAGAAGAGAGCAAGAAAGCAGAGGGGAGACCGGAAGGGAGAGAGAGAGAGTGGAAGGGAGAGCAAGAGAGCAGATAGGAGAGCGAGAGATCAGAGAGGGGAGCGAGAGAGAGGGAGGGAGAGCGAGAGAGAAGTAAAGGGGTGTCACAGATCTAATAAGGCATTTCCAAGATTTTTTCTAAGTATAAAGCTGTATTTTTTATTTACCTTTCATACCAGGGGTTTATTGTACATACTGAATAATTACCCTTTTTCTATTAATACATAGTGTTATCTGATCACTGAAGGAAATAATTAATATTAAAATGTATACTTTTTGCTAGACATAGGTACATTTTCTTACCATCCATTTTCATCTTTGTGAGTGGGTCGCAGGTATTAGACTTATAATCTACATAACAGTCCTCTTCCCACGCTATCCGCCTGTTGCAATCCAGGATGAAATCTTTTAGGGTGTCTCGCTCCATTCAAAATGTTTCAAACTCTGGTAGTCAGCCTTTCTCCATCATCCTGAGAAAAAACAAGGGTGTCAGACCATGATCAAAGCACCAGCATGAGCTTATATATGCTGTATACACAGAAACATAAATACTTACATGCATTTTGGTCAGATTAAGTACATGATTTATTTATCTATAAAAAGTATAAATTATATACTTATACTTATAAATTATATTATTATCTAAGTGAAATTAGAAATTTGGGGTAGATCTAAAGAAAAGCAAACCAAATTCTTTCCAATATAAGAGGAAAGTTCAAATAAGAGCCCAATCAGTCAGAACATAACAAACCAGGTAACCTTTAATATTTAACAAACCATAACCCGCTTCAGACCAGTATTACAAACAAAGTGTCAAGCAAATTATAAATCTATAAATCCAATAATAAATATATAAAACAACTTTTTGAGACTTGGAGACAAAATTTCGTTTTCGTACAATGAAAAGAAAGAACAACAGAATATTTCTTCATTGACAGAGTTAAACAGAAACAGATCCGTCTACTTTATTATCTGTATTTTATTATATGAATGCAATTCATTTATTTTGTATTATTTACTTAGTTTGTCTGTTGACTTTGGTAACACCATGTACTGTCATGCCAATCAAGTATCATAAGAAACGAGAGAGCGAGAGAGAGAATGGGGGTCCACGGAGAGAGGAAAGGAGAAGAATCAGACAAAGAATCAGATTGATGTCAAATATTTCTACCGAAATACAGGTAACCATAATGGATCATGTTCCAAATTAATCTCATAACTTTTGACTACACGCATGCGATTTTGACAGCTGTCATTCTGATATATATTTTTTATTTCAGAGAATGCTTGAGCTTATTGCAAACCAGAATCTACACGAACACATTGATGATGCTAGGGAAGAAACACCATTAGTCACCATTATATTGTGTAAGTCCCTGGCCAGTGTTACAACCTGAGTCAAGATTGTAAAAAACAATGGGAAATCACACTCTGAAAAAATGAATTTATTACATAAATAAAGTAAATGCTTACAAAAAATAATCATATGAGGCGTGATGGTCAGTAAGTCAAAAGTATATCTGGGTGAATCAGTGGAATGTGGAATGTGGAATGTTGTAAGGTGTAAATCATTCCAGCAACTTCCAAAACTACAATGAAACAAAACAAATGTGCGCATGGAGAGAGGAATCTCCTGGTAAATTGGGAAAAAGTGGCTCTATGCCACTGCACAGCTGCCACAGCCAAAGTAAAGCACTGTAAAAAACCAGCAGACAGTGCACCCACACCCATAAAAATGTCCCTGAAACCAAAAAAAAGAAAAAAAGTTGAAGTTACCAAGGAATAATCCATAGAAATATACTTGCACCCACCTGAACATTCAACCACTCGATTCAACCTGTGGGGGGGGGGGGGGGGGGGGGGGGGGGGGGGGCGGGGGGGGGGCGGGGGGGGGGGGCGGGGGGGGGGAGCAGGGGGGGGGGG